>JXCR01010743.1:3947-14393 GCA_002079205.1 Phalaenopsis hybrid cultivar | reverse complement strand
ATATATATATATATATTAAAAACACCTTGTTTTAAAAAACACCTATAAACAGTTCAAAGTGCTACTAAAAATAACAATCATAGTCAAATAAATTTTAATTCAAATTTAAATATAAACAAAACAAAAATAAAAATAATAAATAGAAAACAATGATCCCCAACAGCCCCTAAAAGAGTCTGAGAAAATACATGGCAGGAATACAGCTCTTCTTCTTAAACCATTTCCACATTGATCCATGCATCCAATCACAAGGCATAAGGAACACAACAACTTTCTACCCTTTGGTGATGACTTGGAATTATGGTGCAAGACTTCTAACCTTAGCAAGTAGAAACCATCTCCATAAACCAATTTGCGTGCCCACTGTGTAACCGATTGTGGCGAATTTGAAACTACTCATCGTCTAACAATGTCAGCACCATCCTGCATAGAAGCAAAAGGGAGCGTTTAGGTTACTAGCTCAATTTAGGAGGTTTTAGCCCAATGAGAGATCAATAAACTACTTACCAAAATAAAGATAGAAACAGAAGAAGAACAAGATAGATGAGTTTGACAAGGCGACGCTTCTTTTCGACATTGAGCTGGTTAAAGATCTCAGTTACATCCAATAGGTGTTTCTTCTGCTGATATCTGAAATTAACAACATAACCTGTGACTTGAAGTGCAGGCTAGTCTAGCATGTAAATATCAAGATTAAAGAGGTTTTCTGATATGGTATCACATTAATCTTTATATTATTCCCCTGGAAAAATAGCATGCAAATAATCTCTCACTCTCTATCTATCATTCTTTCTCTCGCTCTTGACGCGGCAGTTTTGTCCTTTAATTTGAAATGAAAAAAGCACTCATTATACTGGTGGCAGATTATATGGCAGCTTTCTGAAGCAGTTAATCTAGCATATAAATTAGAGAGCAACTCCCCGAGGAATTCTGATATTCTTCAACCAGCAATGCTCCGCCTAAGCCTTCTGGTGATAAACTGCAGCTCCCTTTAAACCAACAACCTCACAGTTAACTAAATATGAGTTCGTCCTCCACCAGTTGTCACTACAGCCCCAGATTCACTGAGAAAGGCATAATTAAAACCAGTCCTTACACTCACCAATAAATTGCAGCTCCCTATAACCAAATATGAGTTCATTATCTCGAGTTTAATAACGAGCTCAAGAATAGCGACATCAATATACTACTTGCTACAAAGTGACGTCAGCCTTCTCCCAATGACATCTCACCTAATATCTACAAATTATTGGATGAAACTAAGAAGCATGAAATTGTAAAGAGCATTATGTATGAACTTTTAGCCAAGTACCTAATACACCTAAGCCACAATCTGTGTTGTACCAGTTTTATCGGGGCCCAAGAAAAATAGAAATTGATATATGTCTCAATCGCCAGACAAACTATAGAATTACAATAAATATTGGTTTTGTATACCTTGCTAAGAAGGCAAATTCAATACATTAAATGGATTTGTATATTTCCTAAACTTAAACTCAAAAGCGGTTAGCATCAATCTTGCGTATGGCAAAGTGCCAAATGAAAATTTGTGTAGTTTCGCATTAGCAATTTCAACATCTGCCTCCACTACTCGCTTATGCATGAGCCCTAGCAACCCGTGCATGTCCTCCACGTCCCAAAACCATCGCATCCTTTTTTTTTCCACACATAGAACTAACCTCAATCACCAACAACGCACACTCGAATAGTATGACTGACTCAGGTGACATTACCTCCCACAGCCTAATTGATTCACCAATGGACCACACTCCCCTAGATGTTTTTTGTTGTTCTCCCTCTCCAGCACGCCCTAACTCCAACAACCCACACCTTGTAACTAAATTTGTAATAACAAAAAATTTAATAATAATAATAATAATAAATATAATAATGAATAAATAAAAAGCCGTGAGCAATAAAAGAGACACATCCCCTCAGATGAAACATATTGTTGTCGTTCGATCGTCTTTTCATTCGAACCATCAAACGAGCAAGGGGAGAATAGAAAAATCAAGAGAGAGATCTCGTGCGTGCCCTGATCGATTGTAAGAAGAAGAAAGAAGAGGAAAAGAACATACGACGCCTTTGCCGTGCCCTAGTCCAGTGAAGAAGTATTAGGAAGAAAAAGAAGAAGATACAGAGGACGGAAGGTTGTCGAGCGGCCTCGAAGGAAGGAAGGAAGGAAGATACTGAGCACATCACCTTGGAGCTCCAATGTTATTTGTGAAGAAGAAGGATGATAGTTTTAGAACGTATATTGATTACAGGGAGTTGCATAAACTCACAGTTAAAAATAAATGTCCACTACCGATGATTAATGATTTGTTTGATCAATTAGAAGGGGTCTCTGTATTTTCAAAGATTGATTTGAGATCAAGCTATCACCAGCCGGGGATTAGAAAAGAAGACATATAGAAGACCGCTTTCAGGACCATATATAGGCACTATGAATTCATGATGTCATTTGGACTCACAAATGCTACGACAGGTTTCATGGACCTGAGGAACAGGGTCTTCAAGCGGTTTCTAGATACTTTTATGATCGTCTTGATAGATGATATTCTAGTGTATTCGAGGGATGAAGTCAGTCATACAAATCATTTAAATAATGTGTTACATGCTTTGAAGGAGAATACGATTTACGTCAGATTTTCTAAATGTGAATTTTGACTTAAAAGTGTGGCTTTTCTTGGGCACATTATTAGTAGAGACGGGGTGGATCAGAATAAAGTCAAAGCAATTGAAAATTGATTAAGAACTGCTATTGTCACTGAGATCAGTATTTTTCTAAGTATGGCCGATCATTACAGGAGATTTGTTGAAAAGTTTTCACAGATTGTTATGTCGTCGTCAAGGTTGACTCAAAAGGCAGTGAAATTCGAATGGCTAGACCGTTGTGAGAAGGCTTTTCAGAAGCTGAAGAGTTGCTTAATGTCAGCTTCAGTATTAGCCATTCCTTCGGGTGGTTCTGATGGGCTTTGAATTTCAGTGATGCATCTCTGAAGGGGTTGAGTTGTGTGTTTATGCAACATTGTAGAGTCATTGCATATGCATCACATCAATTGAAGAATCGTGAAAAGAATTATCTTATGCATAACTTGGAGTTTGCTGCAATTATATTTGCACTCAAGGTATGGAGTTATTATTTGTTTGGAGTTAGATGTGAAGTTTTTACTGATGACTAGAGTTTGAAGTATATTTTCACTCATAAAGAATTAAAACGAAGGTAGAGGAGATGGCTGAAATTAATTAAAAATTATGATTTAGATATTCAAGATCATCCTTAGAAGAGAAATGTGGTGGCTGATGCGTTGAGTAAAAAAACTTAAGATAATTTGAACTATTTATTTACGCAACAGGAGTGGTTCATTAAAGATCTGAAGAAGTTGAAGTTGACTATAGTTGATTATGATGATGATAATATGACTCAATTATATTATTTGACGATGCAATCAACTTTGAAGAGCAAAATTGGAGAATCTTTAGCCAGAGATAAAAGTATTTAGAACGTTCTGGAGCAAGTTCAGCCAGACAGTTGAGAAGCATGTGCTAGATTAGAAAGATTTATTGAGATACAATGGTAGGATTTATGTTCCAGACATTGATGACTTGAGGAAGGAAATTCTAGAGGAAATGCATTTATTTGGATATACTATTCACCAACGTACTATACACTATGTAACAAAATCTTAAAGAAACATTTTGGTGGTCATGATTAAAGAGAAATGTGGCATAATTTATGGCTAAGCGTTCTTCATTTCAGCTGGTGAAGGCAGAGCAACAACGTCACAGAGGTCAATTGCAACCTTCACCAATTCCAAAGTTAAGATGTGAGGAGATCGCGATGGATTTTGTTATTCATTTGTTGAGAGGATCATGATGCTATTTGGGTAATTATTGATAGACTAACTAAATGTGCCCATTTTCTGCCTATTAGATAGACAGGTCCAATTGAGAAGCTAACCAAATTATGTGGAACAAATTGTGAGGTTGCATGAGGTGTCAAAGTCTATTGTCTTTGACAAAGATAGCACACTTGCTTCAATATTGTGGAAAAATGTTCAGGAAGCTTTGAGCACTCAACTGACTTTCAGTACAATATTTCACCCCCAAACAGATGGTCAGTCAGAGAAGATTATTCAAATCTTGGACGATCTACTAAGGTTATGTGTTCTTGACTTTGATAAAGGTTGGGAATCATATATTTTTAGCAGAGTTTGCTTATAATAATAGTTATTAGGCTCGCATTAGGATGGCTCCATATGAAGCCTTGAAGTGCAAGACACCCAGGTGAAAGGAAGATTATTGGAGCTTATTCAGTTGATGATGCTGTTGAGAAGATTAGACTAATCAGAGATAGATTGAAGGCAATGCCAAGATAGACAAAGAAAATACTATGATGCCAAGCATAGACCTGTTGAGTTTAAAGTTGGAGAGTTTATTTTTATCAAGATTGGTCCATTGAAAGGTGTGCAACGATTTGGGAAGACATGAAAATTGAGTCTTAGATTTGTCAGTCCATTTGAGATTGTGGAGAGAGGAAGATGACTTACCGATTGTCTTTACCAGCTCATATGTAGGGAGTGTACAATGTTTTCCACATTTCTTCAGTGAGAAAGTATAATATAGATGAAGCTAGTGGCGTGACAGCAGACTCAGTTGATATTCAACCTGATTTGACTTATGTTGAAAAGCCAGAACGATTTTGAATTATGATATGAAAAGTTGCAAAATAGAGAGATCCATTCTTTGAATATTTATGGAAGCATGGATAGGAGAAAGATGGTACTTGGGAGAAGTTTTCTGAGATGCAAGAAAGATATTCACGTCTTTTCACTCGAGTTATGTTCACTTTCATGTTTATTTTCAAATATTGAGGACAAAATTTTATAAGGAGGGGAGGCTGTAATAACAAATAAATATAATAATAATAAAATAAAAATGTGCGAGCGATTAGAGAAACACATCCCCTCAGATGAAACATATTGCTATCGTTCGGTCGTTCATTCGAATCATCAAAGGAGCGAGGGGAGAAAATAAGATAGGAAGAGAGATCTCATGCATGCCCTAATCGATTTAAGGAAGAAGAAAGAAAAGGAAGAGAATGTACAACGCCTCTATCATGCCCTAGTCGAGTAAAGAAGTTGTAGGAAGAAGAAGATACAGAGAAAGGAAGATAGTCGAGCAGCTTCAAAGCTATGTGCGTGCAACGTCATAGTCTTGTCAAGTCCTACCCGAAGGAGGTGATTCTCATGTGCTCCAATTACCAGAATTTAGCGTCGTGCTAGCGGTAAGAGAAAGAAGTCCCATAAGTGAACTTTACACACGATAAGTTTGTCGAGCCGTGCGTAGAAGAAGAAAAGAGGAGACACGATCTGTGGCTCACTTTAGGAATAAGAGGAAGGAGGGGATTAGAAGTTGTGCGCTGCTCTGTTGAGTTTAGCCTAGATCAAAGGGAGGTGAAAAAAATAGAGCTCGCGTGCGTGAGGCGGGTAGGATTTTCAACCGATGTCAAGGTGAGTTTTACAAAGTTATTTTAATTAATCACATGAATTTAATATATATGTATATATGAGAGTGAGAAATTATTTAATTAATGTTAACAGAAAGTTTAATTGTATTAGGATCGGAACTGTAACTTGCAAATTTAAGGATAGGAGGGCGATAAGAATTGCTTGTGCGAGAAAAGGGAGAGTTGCGGACAACTAAAAGACTTCAAGGCATATTAAGTTTTATTAAACTAATTAATGAATTGTTGTATGTGTGTTATTTATACAATATTAGTAAAATGTCAAATTAAAACAGTGCCTTTTTCGAGAACTTTTAGCCAAGAATTAAAGGTTGATAAATTCTTGGGAATTGAGTAAGAGATGAAGCAAAAGATTCAAGAGAGACAAGGTAAAGATTATACAAATTAGTTAATTAATAGTGTTGCTAATTTTAATTCAACAACATTTATGAATTAACTTTAGTAATATTAAGTTATCAAACGACTGGATTAAAGTACGATAGAGAGATTGAAGTGCTAAGGGAAGTACAATAAAGTGAAGGCTTAAGCTAATTCAAGAGTCTTTTACAAGTTAAAGTGAGTGATAATTTTCTTTTATGAATTAAATTAATACTTTATTAAATGAATAAATGTTTTATTAAATGGTTAAAAACAAGTATTTCATTCATGTCTTAAATTTTGATAGTCTTAAATGATATCACAAATGGGAGAAAAATAATGGAAATATAAAGCAATATTTTAAATGATTTTAAATCATAAGAAATGAAATTTAAAGGTTTAATTCATGCAAGATTACCCCCAGATGGTATTGGCAGGGGATGTAATGTAATAGTATACGTTAAAACAAAATGGCTAAGGTGTACCTTAGGGTACAATTTGTGGATGTCTTCAGGAAAAATTTTGAGGGTATTTTAGGACAAATTTTTTAGAATACCTTCGGGTATGATGATACTCTCATGATGATTATAAAAGATGTTAAATTAATAAATAGTTCAAATAAAACGGGAAGAGATAAAATTAAAGTGAAAGTTCCAGGTTTATAGAGAAATGAATTGTATTTTCTTTTATACATTCATATATAGCATAAGCATTGTAATTAATGCATATTAGATGCAATTACTTACTAAGTTATACTTATGGTTGCAATTAATATGTTCTTTCAGAAAAAGATTAACTTTCAGTTGATATGTCTAATAGAAGAGACTTGGTTTACAAAAGAAGGATTGCAGCTGATAGACGTTAATACGACATGTTTGTAATTTCTTTTTATATTATTTCTTTTTATATANGAGTGTGAGATTCCTTCTTTGGCTTTCATTTGAATTTATGTATTCCTTTGACTGCTTCTTGATCACAAAAAACTAGTAAAAAATTGCAGAATAATTTTTATATATTTTTATTTTAGAAATTAAGTTTGGTTAGTATAATATTTATATATTTTTGTTTTTTAAAAAAACTGCTTGTTTTAAAAAAAACACCTATAAACAGTTCCAAGTGCTACTAAAAATAACAATCATAGTCAAATATATTTTAATTCAAATTTAAATATAAAGAAAACAAAAATAAAAATAATAAATAGATAACAATGATCCCAAACAGCCCTTAAAAGAGTCTGTGAAAATAGATGGCAGTAATACAGCTCTTCTTCTTGAACCATTTCCACATAGATCCATGCATCCAATCACAAGGCATAGGGAACACAACAACTTTCTACCCTTTGGTGATGAGTTCGAATTATGGTGCAAGACTTCTAACCTTGGCAAGTAGAAACCATCTCCATAAACCAATTTATGTGCCGACTGTGTAGCCGAGTGTGGCGACTTTGAAACTAGTCGTCGTCTAACAATGTCAGCACCATCCTGCATAGAAGCATAAGGGAGCTTTTAGTTTAATAGATTTAGGAGGTTTAGCCCAATGAGATCAATCAAATGCTCACCAAAATAAAGATAGAAACAGAAGAATAACAAGATAGATGAGTTTGATGAGGCGACGCTTCTTTTCGACATTGAGCTGGTTAAAGATCTCAGTTACATCCAATAGGTGTTTCTTCTGCTGATATCTGAAATTAACAACATAACCTGTGACTTGAAGTGCAGGCTAGTCTAGCATGTAAATATCAAGATTAAAGAGGTTTTCTGATATGGTATCACATTAATCTTTATATTATTCCCCTGGAAAAATAGCATGCAAATAATCTCTCACTCTCTATCTATCATTCTTTCTCTCGCTCTTGACGCGGCAGTATTGTCCTTTAATTTGAAATGAAAAAGCACTCATACTGGTGGCAGATTATATGGCAGCTTTCTGAAGCAGTTAATCTAGCATATAAATTAGAGAGCAACTCTCCGAGGAATTCTGATTTTCTTCAACCAGCAATGCTCCGCCTAAGCTTTCTGGTGATAAACTGCAGCTCCCTTTAAACCAACAACCTCACAGTTATGAGTTCGTCCTCCACCAGTTGTCACTACAACAACCCCAGATTCACTGAGAAAGGCATAATTAAAACCGGTCCTCCCCAGATCCACCTAGATGTTATTTGTTGTTCTCCCTCTCTAGCACGCCCTAACTCCAACAACCCACACCTTGTAACTAAATTTGTAATAACAAAAAATTTAATAATAATAATAATAACAAATATAATAATGAATAAATAAAAAGTTGTGGGCAATAAAAGAGACACATCCCCTCAGATGAAACATATTGTTGTCGTTCGATCGTCTTTTCATTTGAACCATCAAACGAGCAAGGGGAGAATAGAAAGATCAAGAGAGAGATCTCGTGCGTGCCCTAATAAGAAGAAGAAAGAAGAGGAAAAGAACATATGACACCTCTGTCATGCCCTAGTCCAATGAAGAAGTATTAGGAAGAATAAGAAGAAGATACAGAGGACAGAAGATTGTTGAGCGGCCTCGAAGGAAGGAAGGAAGGAAGACACGGAGCACATCACCTTGGAGCTCCAATGTTATTTGTGAAGAAGAAAGATGACAGTTTCAGAACGCATATTGATTACAGGGAGTTGCATAAACTCACAGTTAAAAATAAATGTACCGATGATTGATGATTTATTTGATCAATTGGAAGGAGCCTCTGTATTTTCAAAGATTGATTTGAGGTCAAGCTATCACCAGCCGAGGATTAGAAAAGAAGACATATAGAAGACCGCTTTCAGGACCATATATGGGCACTATGAATTCCTGATGTCAATTGGACTCATAAATGCTACGACAGGTTTCATGGACCTGATGAATAGGGTCTTCAAGCAATTTCTAGATTTTTTTATGATCATCTTTATAGATGATATTCTAGTGTATTCGAGGGATGAATTCAGTCATACAAATCATTTAAATGATGTGTTACATGTTTTGAAGGAGACTACGCTTTATGTCAGATTTTCTAAATGTGAATTTTGACTTAAAAGTGTGGCTTTTCTTGGGCACATTATTAGTGGAGACGGGGTGGATCAGAATAAAGTCAAGGCATTAAGACTTGCTACTGTCACTGAGAACAGTATTTTTCTAAGTATGGTCGGTTATTACAAGAGATTTGTTGAAGGGTTTTCACAGATAGTTATGTCATTGTCAAGATTGACTCAAAAGGCAGTGAAATTTGAATGATTAGACCGTTGTGAGAAGGCTTTTCAGAAGCTGAAGAGTTGCTTAATGTCAGCTTCAGTATTAGCCATTCCTTCGAGTGGTTCTGATGGGTTTTGAATTTCAGTGATGCATCTCTGAAGGGGTTGAGTTGTGTGCTTATGCAGCATTGTAGAGTCATTTCATATGCATCACATCAATTGAAGAATCGTCAAAAGAACTATATTATGCATAACTTGGAGTTTGCTGCAATTATATTTGCACTCAAGGTATGGCGGTATTATCTGTATAGAGTTAGATGTGAAGTTTTTACTGATCACTAGAGTTTGAAATATATTTTCACTCAGAAAGAATTGAACCTAAGGTAGAGGAGATGGCTGAAATTAATTAAAAATTATGATTTAGATATTCAAGATAATCCTTAGAAGAGAAATGTGGTGGCAGATACGTTGAGCAGAAAAACTTAAGATAATTTGAACTATTTATTTATGCAATAGGAGTGGTTCATTAAAGATCTGAAGAAGTTGAAGTTGGCTATAGTTGATTATGATGATGATAATATGGCTCGATTATATTATTTGACGGTGCAATCAACTTTTAGAGCATAATTGGAAAATCCTTAGCCAGAGATAGCAGTATTCAGAAAGTTCTGGAGCAAGTTTAGGCAGACAGTTTGAAGAAGTATGTGCTAGATTAGAAAGATTTATTGACATACAATAATAGGATTTATGTTCTAGATATTGATGACTTGACGAAGGAAATTCTAGAGTATACGCATTTATTTGGATATATTATTCACCCACGTACCATACACTATGTAATAGAATCTTAAAGAAACATTTTGGTGGTCATGATTAAAGAGAAATGTGGCATAATTTATGGCTAAGTGTCCTTCATGTCAGCTGGTGAAGGCAGAGCAACAACGTCACGGAGGTTAATTGCAACCTTCACCAATTCCAAATTTAAAATGTGAGGAGATCGCGATGAATTTTGTTATTCATTTGTTGAGAGGGTCATGATGCTATTTGGGTAATTATTGATAGACTAACTAAATATGCCCATTTTTTGCCTATTAGATAGGCAGGTCCAGTTGAGAAGCTGACCAAATTATATGTGGAATAAATTGCGAGGTTGCATGGGGTGTCAAAGTCTATTGTCTCTGACAAAGATGACACACTTGCTTCNTGGCTTTACACTTAGAGACAGAATGCGAAATGAATATATTCGTGATAGGGTTGGTGTAGCTCCTGTGACGGATAAAATTAGAGAAAATCGTCTTAGATGGTTTGGTCACATTAAACGTCGACCATCTGATGATCCAATTAGGAGAGTAGATGTTTTAGATTC
>JXCR01010740.1:0-14607 GCA_002079205.1 Phalaenopsis hybrid cultivar | reverse complement strand
TCACTGAATAAAAAATTTCAAGTACGTACATGCTCTCCAGATGTTTTAACTTGGATATATCACTTGGCAAAAAGCCCTTTAAACCTTGGTTATCAAGTCCACTGCAGGTCAAGAAGAAAAAATTTCAGCTCCATGGACAAAGAAGAATGACTGAAGTAAATTCAAATATTTGTAACGGCACATAGTGCGTGGTTAATAAAGCTAAAACAAATTTAAAAGAAAGAAAAGTTATGAAGTGGTTACCGAGATTAAAGAATTTAAAACAGCTCAAAACAAAATGCATCCAACACAACTGAATAGCTAATGGGCCATTTAGGATTTTTTTCTTTTTTAAGTTTTGATTTGAAATAAAACAAGCTTGATAGTGGTAGTTATTTGTAAAAACATTCAAAACACCTTGTTTGGAGTGTTTTTCAAAATAAATAAATAAATAAATAAATAAAAACTAACCCAACATTTTATTAAATGTAAAACAAAGCAAAAAAGATTCCAAATAAACCATAAAGCTCTGAGTTACAAAATCTTGGCCCATATTTGTACATCAACATCAAAAAACATGGCTTAATGTCAATGAAGAAGCCTTAAAGACGACCATGTCGAAGCAATCAACTAGTGAACAAAAGCTAATCTTGGTCATGAAGTTGAGACCTTAAGCTCCTTTGCCCACTTTTTCAACAAAAAATCATCTCCTTTTGAATTGAAGACATTTTTTTTCCTATCAACTATGAATAAAATTGTAAGAAAAAAATACGGACATCTCATTTGCACTAACATATTTAGCACTCATTCACTATAAAATGATTTAGCTTCAATCCACCGTCTAGTACTTCCAAATATTTTATTGGTAATCATATAAAATGGAGCAGTGAGATGAATAATAAGCATGATGGGGCACATGAATCTGTTTCCTTGTGTTTCTCTCAGTCTACATTTTATGCTATGAAAATTTATAAGCATTAAAAATAATTTCATCGCTTAATTTGTAAACTAGTTATTTTTTGTTAATGATTTCAAAAACACTAAAGGAACAAAGAAATGGAAAAGATATTTATTTTTTGTTAATGAATTCAAAATCACTAAAGGAACAAAGAGAATGCAAATACTTCTCCATCCAATTGTATCTGGTAATCACCTAAATTACATAGATAGCACTCAAAACTTTTCTATTCATGATACTAGCACCCTAGTTCATCCGTTTTTCAAATTCTCACTCTAATATCAAAATTCACAATAAAAACCTAAACCTAGTTTTGTAAATATCAAAGTTTCGATGAATATAATTCTCCGGTGTGTATGTGTGTGCGCGCGCGCGCGCGCGTGCGGGCGTGAGCGGGGTGTGCGCGCGCATGCATGCAATGCTATCCCAAAAACTGAGGCACAAAATATGTCAACTTGAACTTGCTTCACAAAAGTTGAAATCATGAGATTTAGTGAATTTATCGAATGGTTGCTCTTGAGAAGCATGGATAGAATATAAATAATAGAAGAGGCAATCTATTTACAAGATAATCAATTTCAATATGTTTAGCCCACTCATAATAGACATCATTCAGAGTAATGGCAATTGTGCATTATTGTAATAATCTAACGAAAGAAGGAGCAACATAAACACTATTCATCAACAAAATCTCAATAAATCTCATTATAAATGAAGCTCAATTTAATATACTTGGTACAATCACACTTTATCAAAAAATCCACTAAATCAAAGCAGTGTTCAAGCAATGCATCAAATTCTTCTTGAAAACAATATGAAGTCTTACCCTTATTAGGAAAAAAGACCATCAAACAATAAAAACTTTCAGGAACTAAATTAATTGTTCCTTCAAAGATGAGGGTGTCAGTATGCACAATTAGAGAGTAGTTCTCCAGGCAAAGTTGACATCATTGTGTTAATATAAGTATTGGTCTAAGAAGATTATAAGATAATTAAGCAAAAGTAATTTTTTTCCTGAAAATGATATGGTGAGAAATTCAGAGCCACTGTAATACAGGATCCTGATAAAAAGGTAGCTCTTAAACTCAAGGTTGCAGCATAATAAATCGCAAATATGAGATTTCCTTCAAAGTTTCTTCCACTCTGGAGAACAAAACAAGCACACTCAAAATAAAAAAGAAAGATTTACATACACAACACTCAATGCTTATGTATTTACATATCCAACACCTAACCTTCAATTTTCAAATGTATGCCTCCTTACCTGTGCATGAAAAGGCCNTATGTTGTTCATAGAATAATTAATGGTATCTAGGTTTGGAAGCAAACAAATTGCAAACCAGCGAAAAAAAAATGTTTTCTTAAGAACAAAAAGCAAATTTAAAGTTGCCTGTTGATGCTCTGAATTGGGTTTTTATTAAACAAAATAATTGGTTCTCATCACAACCATGGAAGAGGTGAAGCACATTTTTTCTCAGACTTCACACACAAATCAAAATTATAATAGCAATGTTTTAAATACTAAATAGCAAAAAGCATTAGCAAAAGAAAGACTGAAAAAAAAATTCAATTAGAAAGATATTTATAATCTATTTCTAACTAGATATAAAACTGGAGATTGCAATAAACCAAAAAATAAAAAAGCCTAAGATTGAGAAAGTACAGGCCATCTATGACCCATCTCACACTCNAACATGGGATAATGTTGCAAAGTTGAAAAAGTGATGGAGTGGTGCGGAATACTTGACTTCGAAAGCATTATAAAAACACAGAGTTTTGGCATGGCAAGAAAACTAGATAAAAATAATATCAGCAAAATTAAAATAAATTAAAAAATTTTGAAACCATTTTTTAAGCAAACATATGAGAGTAAAAAAAATAATCAATATTGAATATGACAAAATATTGGGATCCACCAGTTGAAGTGAACAAGCTTAAAAGTATAATAACACAAGTCATTATGATGAAAGGATAATACAAGGCTTTGACAGACAAAAAGAAATACTAGTTATGCTATAATGACGAGACACTAAATGGCTGCCAAAAAAAATATTATGAAGAGACTCAAAAGTGACATGACCAAGATGCGAATGACAAAGACTAAGTGGCATGTTGTTAGTACAATCAGCATATAAATTGGTTTAGATGAATGCAAATTAGACTGAAAAAAAAAAATCACATCCCAATTCACATAATTTTTAAAAAGACAATGTTTAAATAAAATGTTTTTTAAACTCAACCGTAGTATACCTCATCTATTAAGAGAGGTGGATGACAATACTAAATCATAAGCAACATAATATGCCATGGCTTATCAAAACCTTTTATGGATAGCTTTATGCCATTCTTAATGAGTGCTACATGAGGTGTTGAACAATTGCATAATTCTTCGTACAAATATCTAGAGCAACATGATATAAAAAATAACAATTTCAGGCCTTTAGTTATTGAAATAATTTGGGGCAATGCTATGTTTAAAACAAGTTATACAGTTTAATGGGTAAAGAGTAGTATGAATTGGTGATATCTTTTGAAATTCAACTCAATTATCATTTACCTGGAAGGCCTTAGGGGTTTGGTGTTATTTATCATGCTTAATATGTGGAGTAATAAAACATACTACCATATTGAAAGTATTGTTACACTCCTATTCTATATTTAGTGGTGTGACCACCAGCCCTAGACTTGGAGTAGATCCCTTAATACCTTGTATAATTTTCAATATTTCACTATTTCAAATTTAAATGCATAATTATAATTTAATATTAATCATAATTTAATTATATAAAAAATAAAAATATCACAATTATATTTATTATTTCAAATACTTAATAACCATTTTTATTTCTCATAAATGTTAAAATTGTCTTCTCCCCTTGTGTGTCCGAACCTCATAACTCTCATATTCTCTTCTTCCACACCCAAGTTCCTAAAACCCTTATATTCTCACCCTTTAACAACCAATTCCTGAAACTCTCATCATCTCCTCTTCCATGCCCAATTTTTCAAAACCTTCATTTTCTCCCCCATTTCACCTATAAACTCTTGAAACCCACATCTTCTGCCCTTCTTCTCCCCTTTCACACCCAAAGCACCGAAACCCTCATCATCTTTTTCAGTCACACTAAATTTCAGAAACCCTCATGTTCTCCCCTTCCACACCCAAATTCTCGAACCTTCAAGATACAACGCCTCCAAGAGATCACAAAAAAAAAAAAAAACAAAAACAAAAACAATGAAAAGCTAAAACTAAACATGAGTCAACTAAGTACACCATTGTCCATAAAAAATTCCTCGACCCAGAAAAAAAAATGGACTATCTTTGAAGCATGATCTTGATATTCAAAACTTTTGAGATTATTTACCCCCACCAAAGAGATGAAATTCAATGAGTATAATATTATCTGATTCCCAAAATACCCTTGATTATACAAACAACGCACTTCAAAGACATGAAAGCTACTTACTCTTGAGGTCAAGAACACTCTCGCATAAAAAGGACCTTGTTATAGTGGATTAACATTCCAAAGTTGATATTTTAATAACATTTCAGACACACAATTGTAAACAATAAACAATAGATTGAACGAATATATTACAAAGCATTGATTCTTAATTTAACCTTGAATCCAATGATGAATATCAATCATTCAAAATTAATGATATTTGTTACCTTGCAAAAAAGTTTCATCATAAAAACTTCACAAATCAAGAAAAACTACACTTAAGAAATTAACTGGAGCATTCATCAAAATCCTTTTTTAAAATCTTTCAAAAAATTTCGATCTATGCCAAATATTGGCAAAGATGAGAAAATTGATCATATATTCTTTTTATGAATTAATGAAATCAGTTGGTCTTGATTCTACTTGTTTTGACTGCAACAATAGATATGAATTTTTCAAAATTATTATTGCTCATATAATGTAGCAAAATATCATTGAAGATAACTTCCTTTCAAGTTCATTGATAATGTATATTAAGAAAGATATGACAATGAAATTAAAGGTAGAATTAATGGTAAATAAATTTCATATGATGAAAGAGTTTCAAGGAGAATTCATACATCTAGCTATAATTATTAGATTAAAAAAAAAATTCCTTTTGCATGTAGATTGTTCTTATTTATAAACTTTTTATTTAGTCTTTGTTTATCTATTTGTGTTAGTTTAGAAAGTCAAACTTTTAATTTCTTGTATTTTTCATAATTTTTCATTATGCCAACCCGCTCTTTAAACCTTAGTACCACCACTGTATATTAAACAAACACCACACTTTCCACGGAATCAGTATCTATGTTGTTCATAGAATAATTAATGGTATCTAGGTTTGGAAGCAAACAAATTGCAAACCAGCGAAAAAAAAATGTTTTCTTAAGAACAAAAAGCAAATTTAAAGTTGCCTGTTGATGCTCTGAATTGGGTTTTTATTAAACAAAATAATTGGTTCTCATCACAACCATGGAAGAGGTGAAGCACATTTTTTCTCAGACTTCACACACAAATCAAAATTATAATAGCAATGTTTTAAATACTAAATAGCAAAAAGCATTAGCAAAAGAAAGACTGAAAAAAAAATTCAATTAGAAAGATATTTATAATCCATTTCTAACTAGATATAAAACTGGAGATTGCAATAAACCAAAAAATAAAAAAGCCTAAGATTGAGAAAGTACAGGCCATCTATGACCCATCTCACACTCTTCTTGTCATATTGGCAGTCCACTCCACTCCAGGGATGTTGTTGGGGAACACATGGATCACCATTCCAGCCAAGACGAAGTGGAAGACCCAGTGATGCCTTTAAAGTTTGCAAAGTGCTGACTATGAAATATAAAAGAACTTCAATTAGAAGCATCGCCAGAGTTATCTTCATGTAATCGAGAACTAATCAAATAACATTTCTTTACTATCATAATCATAACTGTTGTTATCATTTATAATTAATGTAAAAGTCAACCAAATATGCTAATCAATTTTTCAGTTTAGATTTTATTTGAAATCTATCTTGGTTTCATCTAAAACCAATCGATTTTTTCAATTTTGGTTGTTACGTGAGCTTTGGTAGAGTTCGACCAAAAGTGAAAAGCTTCACCATAAAATTTTGGTCAAAACTTTGTTGAAATTCTCAAGCACGTCAGAAGTCTCATAGAAAGAATAGAGCAAACTTTCATGCATGTAGTAGTCATATTCCAAGTTCATTGCTAATGAGCTCGAACCATTAAAAATTTGGAAGAATTACATACATACCACTCTATTCCAACATATTTACATATTAACACCTAAAAAACAAATTTTGCATACATGCCTCCATGCGTGAAAAAATGTATTTCACTTTTTAAAAGCTAAAAGAATGATATTTTTATGTGATATGAAAAGTTTTGGTGGTATAAATGTAAAAAATCAAAGTTTAGGTGTTAGATATGCAAATACATAAGAATTAGGGGGCATGTATGTAAATGCCCCTAAAAAATTTCAAATAAAAAGTCAACAGTAGTGCTATTATTGAGACTTCTCTACAAATTTACATTCATTATGCTAATGTTAGCAGAAGTGTATGCGAGTCCAGAAATCACTTATTTACTTTAAACATGTCTTTTACATACTATGACTCTTTTGTGTAAATCAGAAGCCTGAAATCATATTATAAAATTCAGGAGTAACAGTTATAATTTTGTTATTAGGAACTTATGTGATTTAGTAAATTTAACAATTTTAGATTATATATAATCAGAAACTGAAATTCAATTAATTGAATATAAATACATTAAATTTCAAATTCTAAATCATGAATATTTTAAAATACCAAATGAAAGAATAATAGAATTCATAACCCAAACTATTGAAATAATTGAAGCTATCAAAACTGTAAATTCAAAGATATGTCTGAAACCGAGTTGGAAACCCTTGTTGCTAATCTTCCCACCCCCAAAAAAAAGAAAAGAACAGAACAAAAATGGAAATATTACAATTATTTTCCAGTAACTCAGATTGAAATGAATAAAGGTCCTGCTAAGTGTTACTTTGTTGAAGATTGATGAAGATACACCCTGACAAATAGTTTCTTATTTTCCTTCTCTTTTTGTTTTCATTTTTCTTTTTTATTTTTCGTTTTGCCTTTTCTTTTTCTTTCTGTGTGAAGTACATATAAAAGGTTCGCTTATTTAATGAGCAAAGTATGGCATACACTAATGAACAATACAAAGCAATATGAAAGTCCCTCAAACAAAAAAAAAGCTCGTAAACATCTATTGTGCTAAAAGATGAAGAATGTCTCGTTCAATGATTTGAAAATTAGTTGCTAAAATATTTCAGTATTCCGGACTTCTATAGTTGTCACGACCCAGTTTGGAGTTTGGAATAAATCAAGACGGGGACAGACGGTTGGACGGCGGGAACTAAATTTTTTATATTCATTTACTATTTAACAAATGAAAGAACCACTAATCAAATAAAATTAAAACAATATAATCAAATTTACATCGTTCCCGGTTGTTAGCATCTTTTATAAACATTATCCCTTATACAACTCATCTTTCAAACACTTAATTAAACCCAAAATATTCGTTTAAAAATAACAGTGAGTCAACAAAGTCAGTGAATACTCATACTCCTAAATTACAGTAATACAAGAGAAAAGAAAGTAATATGCATGTCAGTTAAGTTTTTAATAAATCAATATAAATATTTGATGTTATTTAAAAAATCTTACTATATCAATATCATTATATATCCGTACAATTGTCATAAGAACACCGTCTAAAAATTATATTGGTTAAGGTATTTCAATATTAATATCCTTTTTCATTTACAAGCATGGGTACCTTAGCGTTCCCTTGCTATTACAATAAAGAGGTGACTCCATTCAAGCAACCATACACATACAAGCAGACTATAAAAATATTACTTTCTAATAATAAATATTTCATTTTCATTTGCATAGCAATTAATATTCTTGTACATGATTCAATGATTAATTAAACAAAGCTAAGCACACATGTCATTCTTACAATATGAACAAAATTCAATAGAATCATAAATCATGGGTATTCTTGTACAAGAATATTACTTTCTAATAAAAACATTACTATAAAAATATTACTTTCTAATAATGAATCACACTATAAATATATTATTTTCTAATAATGAATATTTCTTTTTCATTTGCATAGCAATTAATATTCTTGTACATGATTCAATGATTAATTAAACAAAGCTAAGCACACATGTCATTCTTACAATATGAACAAAATTCAATAGAATAATAAATCATGGGTATGCAATACTATAACAATGATAGTAAATGCATTAGTTCGAGAAGAAACAAAATATTACCTATAGCAAAAAATTATGAGTGCTCACGTCAATTTTGATTAACTTGTTGTTTAATTTGTCAATACATCGATTTTTAAAATTGGAAGCCTAAAAATAAATATGATATAAAATTTAATTTATTTATTATTTTAAATAAACTATTAATGTTTCATTATTATTTAAGTATTAAATTTTCATTATTTTACTTTAGTGATCTAACTTATTTTTCTATTCAATAAAAAGAAATATATATAAATATCTATATAATATTAATAATTTTATTATTAAATCAATTTAAATAAACATTACCGTCTTTGGTCAAATCCTATCCACGCGAGAGAAGCTCCCCACACAACTATCTTCTTCCTACATGCGAGGGCTCGGCTTCGTCCCTCTCTCTACAGCATGAGCTCATCTCTTCTTCTTCCTTCCTCTCTACACTCTAGATCAGAATCGCACGAGGACTCTTACACAAAGCCGCGACATCTAGTTCGCTTTGTCTCCTTCCTCCTCTACTCCTAACTCGCCTAGCTCTCTCAAAGCTCGACANGAGCTCATCTCTTCTTCTTCCTTCCTCTCTACACTCTAGATCAGAATCGCACGAGGACTCTTACACAAAGCCACGACATCTAGTTCGCTTCGTCTCCTTCCTCCTCTACTCCTAACTCGCCTAGCTCTCTCAAAGCTCGACAACATTGTGAGAGAGTCTCAACATCATCTCTGCCTTCGCACGACATGGGAGTTGCTCGACGCCTCCTTTGCTTGACACAGACGTCGACCCCTTCTCCTTTGTCGTCCCCCTTTCCTTCGCACGCTGCTCGACTTTCAAGTAAGTTGATCTCACCTTTGCCTCCCTCGAGCGCATCCCTTTATAGATTGAAAGTAAATTTTGGTTTCCCGACTCCTCGCTTCACCTCCCCTCTTCAGCTTCCCAACTGTTTGATACCTCTCCCTCTTTTGACTATCCAACTCCTCACTTCCGTTCCTTCGGTTTCCTCATTTACTCACTCCTAATTAATAAAAATGGGACGTTACAATAGTATTGTGCAATCTGAAGCCTCTCTGCTATGCTTTATAGCTCTAAATCTACATCTTGTCGTGTTACTTTACAATTTTCATCACTTTGCCAAATATAGCCTCTCTTGCAAACTGTTAACCAATTGAAATGCCTGTCAATAAACATTTAAAGCTCAGCATAAAGTAAAATTATGCAAATCAATGATTGTGAAGAAGAGCAAAATATATTTCTCAGATTTATTTAGCCAACCGGTCCCTAGCAATGACTGAAGAAATAAGGCTAAAACCAAACAGGACAACAGTTGCAAATATGCAAGCTTAATGCCAAGAAAATATTGGGGAAAACAAATCTAACAGTGGTTGAAGAAATAAGGCAAAAGCTAAATAGTAAAACAATTGCAAATTTGCAAGCCTAATGCCAAGAAAATAGTGGAATAAAAATGAAATTAAGAAAAAAATAAGGAACAGCAAAACCAATTCCTAAATGCTGAATGAGTAGTGAAATGCACAAGTTAATTACCAATAACATTGAAACTTAACATAATAATTAAACATGCAGATAAACAAAGAATTATCATAAAGCAATTAAAAACAACAATAGTCCCTCGCTAAGGCACACATACCTTCCTCTGCTAAAGTTCTAAGCTCTGATGGAATAATCTCAAGCACTTCAATAGCATTAATAATGGCATACCCTTTCGTAGGGTGCAAAATAATTGTTAAAGTCCTTCCACTAACAGAAACAGTCCTATTTAGGACTAGTGCAGTATAACCTTCTCCAGTCATGCGAATAATATCAACTTTCTCAAAAATAACATCACCATTCACCAATATATCAAACACCCTTTCTTCTTCATTTGTCACTCTAGGATCAATCTCTGCAAAGTGAAACCATATTGAGTAATTTTTACTTGGATCCACATCAATTTCAAATGTTAGATCAGGTTGCCGGTCGGTGCTTATGATTGCCGACTGATAAAGCTTTTTTGGATAAAAGTTAGGCGGAAGCGATGCTTCCGCTATGCTTTGTTCCGTTGAGATAGATTGATCAGAGCCTTGGCTAAAAGATAAAGCACCAAGCCAAAATCTATCACCACCCCAATGATCTCCATTATAGTCTTCATCAAAGGCAGCCTTTCCAGATCCACAACTTAATCTCTTGGCGGTTCGAAGCACCATTAAATTGCTCCTTGGTCGACCGTAATTATAAGAATTGACATCTACTTGAAGAATTTCGATAGAAAGGATAGAAGGATCTCCATGACCAGTGCTGTGGAAACAAACACATAAACTTCTCTTTTTCACAAATATCAGTGCTTCCATAAACGACTGGTCTTCATTGTTACTCCAGCCTGGTTTCATGGAGTATGTCAGAGTGCCATCTACAGAAATATCAAAAACTGGCTCATTTTGTAGGTCTGCATCTGCCACTAATGCAAAGAATATCCTCACAGCATAGTGCCCATTAGGAATTCTGTTGATGTTGTAACAATTTTCTGGACCATCAGATAGAGGAAAGTGGCGAAGTGTTTTAAGCGGTGGAACAATAGAACTTGTACGTGATGCATTTGTATATCTTCCACCGGTGTAACCAAAGTCTCGATACCATAAAGTATTTGTTGGTTTGGTCCGGATGTCCTCACGAGCACCACAACTAATGCGAATTGCAAATGGTTCTGCATAACCAGAACGATTGTAAATGCTTTTAGAACAGAGGGGGGAACGGATAACAGGAAAGCTTCAGCTTACCATTCAACAGCAATAGACAAGTTTGGTGAAATAGACTCGGGGCAGTTACACTAGGTCAAAAATGACTAAAACTGCCTCTAGATTGCTAAAAACCATTTAGAATGTATTGAAACAATTAAAATAAAAGGCAAAATGAAAAAAAAAAAAAGTTATAGGAGTAAAAGCAGGAAGAGAGCATGGAACACATTTTCACGAGATGGAATCTAGTACTTTTCATTAAATATTGAAATTAGAAAACTGTGGTAGGGAATAAAAGAAAACACAAAAGCAATAAACTAAATATGATGCATTTGGTTAGAGATGTGATTGCCAGATAATTGCATGCTGCAAAAAATTTCATATTGAGGAATGTAAAAATGCCGGGTTTATTCTCACATGTAGCAGGTAAAAATATATTGATGTCAAAATATTAGGGGTTTGCCCTCACCCACAGACTTAAAATTTTTGGATTGAAATGTGTTTGATTGTCGGTATATCAAGCCCAACTTTGGCCGCCTTTGGTTTACACTATCCAACGCATAGCATCAAAGTCCTATTTGCGACCAAAGTTTCTCATGCAAATTGTGCTCCAATGAATTTTAGTGAATTTTTACCATGATGAAGCATGGGCTCTAATTTTTAAGTAAAAATAGGTAAAATTGTTGGTATACCAAGTTCAGCTTTAGTCCCCTAAGGTTCATAATCCACAATAGAAGGTATTAATGTCAAGGTTTCACTGCGATCAAATGGTCAAGTAGTTTGTGGATCCAAAGATTTCTAGTGAGCACTATCATGATTGAACAATGTTCAAGATAATTGACTCCCACAGAATGACCACATGATTGAGTGAGCACTTAATAAATGATACTTTATGATGTTAAAAATTTTGTAAATGAGAGATTTGTTAATACAGATGAAAATATTAATTTCAGTATTGTATCTGACAATAGGAAAGAATGGTGGCATAGAAAATACCAAGTATTATACCACGCCTATAGGCTTAAGATTTTGGGTGAAAAAAAATGTTTTGCCTAGTAGCATATTGGGCCCAACCTTGGCCACCTACTAATCCAAGTTCCCAAAACTAGTTGCAAGGTTAAATAGAGGGCGACGTTCATGCTAGCATCATATGATTAAGTAAGCTCTTGATGCATGACACTTGTCCAATCAAGAGAACTTTCACATGAGAACGGGTTTGGCCGAGGCATGTAAGAATATGGATTTAAACCCACATCACATAAGTGAAAAATATGTAGTAGAAATATTAGTGATTCGCTCTCGCACAAGCTTAAAATTTTGAATTAAATGAGTTTAACCACTTGAGCTGATAACTTTGGCCTCCTTTTGATTCATACTCCCCAACAAGTCACAATATCCCAACCATAGGACAATGCCCAATGAAGAGACCATGGAATAGTGAAGAAGGCTAGAAGATGGGAAAGGGTGACAAGGACATAAAAGAGAATAAAAGAGGAAGGAGACATAGATAAGAGTAGGATAATGGTGACAATACCTAATGAGTAGCGGTGATGTGTGCCAATGAAATGTGAAAGTAACTAAGGGAAGTCAAACATAGGATGCCCAATGCTGGCCATCAATCACCACTTTCAATTCTCCTGATAATTTTCTCCATAACAAACCTAAAGCTCTCCTTTCTCTTATATAATGCACTTACTGTATCGAAACTATTTGGATTGTTTTAAATAAAAAGAAACTGAGTTGTCTTCCTTTTATTCTCTTCTTCCTTTGCTCATTATTCTTCATGGTATCAAAGCTACCATAGCGTCATGGCACAATCTCTCTTCTCTCTACCATGGCCTCATCCGCTACTGCTTCCTCCAACGAACACATCACAAACTAGCAAGCTCAACAAGCTCTACTACCAGGTGACAACCCCATGCCTACCCAATTGAAATTCATTCTGAGCAACATTCGCAGTCTCGTCTCCATTCAACTCACCTCCGACAACCACCCGATCCGGAAGGCACGGGTCCTCAATTTATTTTGAGCAAATGGGCATGATAGCTTCCTTGATGGTTCCTTCTCTTGCCCAACAAGACACATTCTTGATGCCAACGACACTCCTCTTCACAACTCCTTTTTCACCAAATGGATGCTTATAGATCAAAACCTAGTAGTAGCTCCCTACTCTATCATCTCTTCACCTATCCTCCCTTATGTATTACCTTTGGATACTTGTCATGACATTTGGATAACAATCGAGCGCCGACTTCAATCCTCCAATCGTTCCAGGATCATCTAACTGAAAAAAGGGCTTCACAACCTCAGTATGTTGAACAAATCCATTAACCAATATCTCTTCAAAATCAAGGCGAAGGTCAATACCCTTGCAGCCGCAGAAGCTCCCCTAAATCTGGAAGCATGATCCACTACACCCTCAACAAACTGCCCTCCACAAAACCGCAATCTGCACCAATCACCAACCAATCTCCCTAGACGATCTTCACACACTACCATTCAATGATGAAATCAACCTCACAAAAGAAACAACAAAGGAATCATCTACCTCCACAGCCCTCACCGTCGTAAGGGTGGAAGAAATAGCAACTCCACCTATACATCTAATGACAAAAAATAACTCCACCTCTAGCCCAAACCAAAGCAAATACAACTCCAATAGCAACAGCAAACCCCCCACAGTTTGTCAAATCTGTCTCAAGACGAGGCATGAAGTCTTCAAGTGTTGATTCTGGCATGAAAAAAGGATGCCAAACTCCTACAACACTTGTCACCCCAAATTTCGACTCAATTGCCTGCAAATGGTACCTCGACAATGAAGCCACTACTGAACCAAATCATCTCATCCATGCCCAAGTCTACAAAGTAGACAACACCATTATAGTCGGGAATTACCAACAAATTAACATCACACAGATTGATAAAGGGATCCTGCCCACCCCTCTAAGTAAGCTATATCAATCTCACCTACATCACATTCAAAGTTTCGCTTATAACCTCATCTCCATTCACAAACTAATCCAAGCTAATGCCTGCTCCATTACTTTTACCTCCAATGGCTATTGTATCAATGACTTAAAAGACAAATCGCACCATACTTAAAAATCACTACATTCATGGACTCTAACCCGTCATCCCTCCAGTCACCAAGCACCCATCAATATCTTTTGCTCTTATTTCAGTTCAATACATCCCACAACTCTGGCATCAACAGCTTAGACATCCATCATCTCAAACACAATCAACAATCACCTCCAGAAATTACTCTTTACGCATTTCCTTTGAATACTTGCATTGTAATTCTTGCAAACTAGCTAAGAGTCATAGGCTTCCTTTTTTCTGTATCTACTACTAATACCTCCTCTCCACTATAACTAATTCACTCTTATTTATGGGGCCCTTCCCCACTTTATCTCTATAGGCTTATAAATACACTTTGGCTTTTGTTGATGACTACTCTAGCCATACATGGGTCTATCTCCTTCACAACAAAAATGAAATAAACTAAAATATTACTTGAATTCAAATCAATGGTTCAAAACCAATTTCCATATAAGATCAAAACTATCCGCATAGACGGTGGCGGGGAAAACATCAATAACACCTTTCACAACCTCCTTAAACAATACATCC
>JXCR01010730.1:0-14202 GCA_002079205.1 Phalaenopsis hybrid cultivar | reverse complement strand
GCTCTCTCCCTCCTACTCTTTTCCTCTCTCATTCCCTCTCCTACCCTATTTTCTCTATCATTTTTTTATCTCTTTCTATCAACCTCTCACTGTCTCTTTAGCTCAAACTATCAATTAAGAGAGACTAAGAGAATAAATAAGATAAACAGTGCAAATGAATGGTAGAGGAAGGAAGAAAGTGTATAGGAAAGAGAAATAGAGAGAGAGGAAAGGATGATATAGTGGAAGGGAGAGAGATAGAGGGTGGTTGATAGAGCAAGAGAGAGGGGGAGAGAAGGAAAGTGGTAGAGGTTGAGAGATAGAGACATTTTAAGAGACAGTTAGAGAAAGGGAGTGAGACTGAGAAAAGGATAAGAGAGAGGAGAGAGTGAGAGAGTGAAAGTGGGAGAGGGAGGAAAGGAGGGAGGAAATAGAGGGCAAAAGAAAGATGTACATAGAGAAAATGACTTATAGAGAAGAGAGAGAATTGATAGAAAAAAGAGTTATAGAGGAAGGAATGATGGAGAAAGAGAAGAGAGCGAGTGAGAGAGTGGGAAAGAGAAAGTTAGAGAAAGGAAGGTGGAGAGAATGGGGTGAGAGACAGAGAAAGGAAGGGAGAGAGGGAGGGTGAAAAAGATGGAGAGAGGTTGAGAGAGAGGGGGAGAGAGATATCAATGAAGAGAGAGGTTTAGAGTTTGAGAGAGAGAGACATAGAGTGGGATAGAGTTTGTGAGAGAGGGAAAGGTATTGATCAAGAGAGAGAAGTTGAGAGTACAGGAGATAGAGCGAGGTGGAGCATGAGAGGGAGACAGTACTAGAGAGCACAAGCCATTGTATGTGAGAGGATGCAAAGAGTGTGAGAGGAATGTGCGTGTTTGATAGAGAGAGTGTGTGTGATAGAGAGCAAGGTAAGAGAGAAAGTGGGAGAGAGATAGAATAAGAGAGAGAATAATAGAGAGGGCAAAGGAGAGCAACGGTAGGGGAGAGAAAGAGAAGAGTGAGAGGAGTGATAGAGGGGAGAGAGAAAGAGGTGAGAAGGACAAAGAGCAAAAGAGTATGAGTGAGAGTGAGAGAGATGAAAGGAGAATGAGAGCGAGAAAGGTAGAGAGAGGGAGAGATTATGGGAAAAAAGTGAGAGTAAGGAGGGGAATTCATAGTGGGAAAAAAATTTTGAGCAATTAGTTAGAAGGAAAGAATGATCAAGAGAAGATAGAGCAAAAGAAGAGATAGCAAGAAAGGGAACAAAAGAAAGATTGAGACTGAGAATGACAGAGAGAGTGAGAGAAGAGGAAGGGAGGGAGGAATTGAAAGAGGAGAAGAGAAAAAATGAGAGAGGGTGAGAGGGAGGGAGGTAGAGAGAGGTAGAGGAAAGGAGATAAAAGAAAGGGTGCATGGGAGAAAGCATGAGAGAGAGATATGGAGGGAGAGAGAGCGAGTGAAAGAAGAGAGAAGAGTGAGTGAAATAAGAGACAAAAAGAGTGAGAGAAACAAAGAAAGAACAAGCTAGAAAGATAGTGAGTGAGGGCGAGAGTATGTGAGATAGCAAAAAAAAGAGAGGGAGAGAGAGATAGAAGTGAGTGTGAAAGAGAAAGAGATTAAGAGAGGAAGAGAGAGATGGAGAGCTGGAGAGAGTGAAAGAGAAAGAATAAGAGAGATAAATGGAGAGATAGAGAGAGCAAGAATGAGATAGAGAATGAAAATAGCGAGAGAGAGGTATAAAGAAAAGTGACTAAGAGAGGAAGAGAGAGGTAGGGAGGGACAAGGTTAGGGGACAGGGAGGAAGAGCAAAGGCAAGAGAACATAAGAGAGAGGGAGGGAGAGAAGGAGAGAGGGAGAAGAAGAGAAAGAATACTGGGGGTGACATAGAGAGGTGAGAGAAGCTGAGAGAGAGAGAAAGTGGAAGAGAAGGAGAGAGATGGAAGGAAAGAGAGGAGATACAATTAAAGGAAGGAAACGTGGAGAACGATGGTAGAAGGTGTAAGAGATGAAGCAAAATAGAGGATGGGATTGAGTAAGATAGCGAGAGAGATGGAGAATTAGAGAGACATAAGAGAAGGATTGAGAGAGAGAGAGAGAGAGAGAAGAAAAAAATGAGAGAGAGTAAGGAGTGGGAGAGAAAAAGTGCAAGAGAAAGATAGTACAATAGAGAAGAATGAAGGGAAGGAGGGATAGGGCGAGAGAGTGGATGGGAGAAAGATAGAAAAATAAAGGAATAAGTGTGATAAATAAAGATATGGTGAAAGAGAATGAGATGTGAGAGAGAGTGAAGGATAAAGGACAAAGATGGATTGGGAGTGACATGGAGAGGCAGAAAGAGATAGAGCTAAAGAGAGAAACTGGGAGAAAATAGAGAGAGGGGGAAGAAGGAGGCTACATGAGAGAGTGTGAGAAGAGAAAAAGTAGAGAGTGAGAGTTAGGAGAGAGAAGTTCTCTCTCACTCTCTATAGCTTTCCATCTTGCACCTTCCCTCACTCCACTCTCACTTCTCCCTCTCTCACACTCTCACTCTCTCTATCACTCTTTCTTTGCCTCATTCTCCTCATCTTCCTTTCTCTCTCTCAAACACACAATCTCTCCCCTCTTTTTTCTCGCTCTATCTCTCTATACTCTATTTCTAACACAAAATTTTTTATGTCTCTGCCTCCCTCTCTCTCAGTCTCTCACTCGCTCAAACTGTCTCGCTCTCTCACGCCAACTGACTCCTTTCCTCCTTCCTTCTCCCATCTCCTCTCCCATGCACCTCTTTCTTAATTTGTCTCTCTCTTCTCTATCCCTCCACTCACTCCGACTCTCCTCCCTCCATAACTCCCTATCTATCTTCTTTAACTCTCACTTCTTTTGTTATCTTTTATCTCTCAGTTGCTATATCTCACAATATCTATCTCACTTCTTAGCTTTATCACGTGAGAGCTAAAAATGAGGAGAAAGAGATCAAAAAAGAGAGATAAAGAGATGGTGGAAAGAGAGGGCTGGGAAAAAGGAAGAAAGAGAGTGCGAGAGAGCAAGGTTGTTAGAATGAGAGAGATAACGAGTGCTAGTGAAAGAGGGAGAATGAGAGAAAGCAGTGTAGAGAGATCAAGAGAGTGAAAGTGATAGCAAGAGAGAGCAGTTGATAGAGGAAGAAAAAGAAAAGATTGTTTGTGTGTAGGAGAGAGCGAGAAAAGGGACAGAGGCATATTTTTCTTTATTACCCCTCTCATGGTCTCATTCTTATTATCATAAACCATCTCTCTCTCACTCTCACTCTTTTTAGATTTCTTTTACGTCTCTCCCTCCTCTTCCCACTCCTCAAACCTATCACTATCTCTCTCCCTCTCCCTCTCAACCTCTATACCTCTAACACACTCACTCTCATGCTCTCTCTCTCTCTCTCTCTCTCAAAATCTCTTGTTTCCCTCAATCTCTCTCCCTCTCCTTCCCTCTCTCTATTTCTCTGCCCCTCTCTTTAGCTCCCTCTCTCTCTATCTCTCCATCCCTCACTCCCAACTAACCTCCCTTTCACTCTTTTAGTCTCGATCCTGCTCTCACTCTCCCTCTCCGACTCTCTAACTCTATTTCTCTCTGACTCCCTCTCCCTTGCTTTATCTTCCTCACCCTCTCTCTCACTCTCTCACAGTTGCACTCTCCTTATTCTTCTTCTCTCTCTCACACACACAAAATTTCTCTCTCACACTTTCTATTGTTCTATCTTGTTATCTCTCTCCCTTATAAACTTTATCTTATCCCTCCCTCCCTCCCTCTCTCACTTCTCCCTTTTGTCTCTCTCACTCTCATTCTCTTTCATGGTCTTTATTTCTCTTAAACTATTAATCCCTCTCTCCACATCTCTTTCAATCATGCATTCTCTACCTTCTTTCCTTTCTCCCACTATCTTGCTCTTTCTCCCTCTCATTCTAGAACTCCTTTTATCTCTCACTCTCTTTTTATCTCTCGCACTCTGTCCATATCCCTCCTCTCTCTCTCTCTCTCTCATTCTCTCACTCCACTTCTCCCTCTCATTCTCTCTCTCTCACTCTAACTCTCTCATGCCCTCCTTATCTCTTTCTTTTTACCATTCTCCTCTCTTCTAACTCACCCACTTAGCCCCTTCCTGTCATTATCTCTCTCTCCTTATCTTCCCTTCTCTTGGTTTCTATCTCTCATGCTCTCTCTCTCTTATTCACACTCTCTCTCTTCTCTCTAATTCACTCTTTTCTTGGTCTATGTCTTTCCCTCTCTCTAACTTCCTCTCCCTCTCTCTTCTCTAACTCTTTTTCTTCTCACCTCACTCCTATCACCTCTCTTTTCTTCACTCTCTCTCTCTCTCTTTAGTTCACTCATTCTAACACTACCTCCCATTTTTTTGACATTTGTCTCTCTGAATCTCTCATTATATCTCTTACTCTTTGCCTCTAATTTCATCTCTCTTTCTTTATGACTCTCTCCCTCTCTCTTCTCTTTCTCTTTCCTCTATTGTTATCACTCTCTCGCTAACCTTTCCCACTCTAACTCTCTCACTCTCTCTCTATACAAATCTCTCATACACTCTTTTCTCTCTAATGATCTCTCACTCTTTCTTCTTTAATTTTCTTTCTCTCTCTCATAATCACTCTCTGCTACTCACCCTTCTCTTGCTATTTCTTCTTCCTCCCTACCTCTCGCAATATCTCCTCTATCTCTATCACTAGAATGTGAGAGAGAATCATAAAGGGAGAGTGAGGTTGAAGGTACGAGAGATATGGAGAAAGTGAGGGAGGTAGAAGTATAGAGAGTTTGATACTGAGAGATAAGGAGAGAGGAAGGGTGAGGAAAGAGAGCAAAAAAAAAAGGAAGGGAGGAAGAGAGATAGAAGGGGATTGAGGATGAGAGAGATTAGTAAGTGAGTGATAGCATGAGAAGAGAGGGGGAATTTAGGGTTAGCGTGAGGGAAACAATGAAAGATAAAGGGAGAGAGAGAGAGGGAGGGAGGTTTAAGGATGAAGAAGAGAGAGAGAGTGAGAAGAGAGGACATAAGGGAAAGAGTGAGAAGAGAGAGGGAGAGAGAGATTCAGAGAGAAATAGAGGGAGGGAAGGAGGAGAGGAGATGGGGAGAAGAGGACGAGAGAGAGATAAAGCAACAAAGAGAACGGTCCACTCAATAGCTCTCTCCATCTTTCTCACTTTATTTTGCTCTTCCTCTCTATAGAAGAAACAAAAGAGGGTGGCAAAGAGTGAGACAGGGTATGGAGAGTGAGGGAGGAAAGTGACGAGAAACTAACAAAGAAAGGGATATAGAGCTAGAGAGATAATGATGGAGAAGTGGTGGGAGAGGGGAGTAAGGGGGGACAGTGTGGTATGAAAGAAGAGGGGAGCAGTGAGGGAGAGTGACAAAAGAGGTAGAGTGATGAAGGAGAGGGAGGGAGGGAGAGATATTGAAGAAAGAGGGAGAATATTATCACTGACTCTTTATCCCTTACTTTCTCTCACCCTTTCTTTCTTTCTCCTTATCGCTCGATCTATCCCTCACATCTCTCTCTACATCCATCTTTCTTCATCTCAATCAGTCTCTATAATGAAAGAGATAAAGAGAGACAGAGTGTGTGTGAGATGAAGTGAGAAAGCTAGATCCAATGAGAGAGAATACAAGAAAAGACTAGGATATTATAAGAGAGATCATATGAGTGAAGGGGACAAGGATGAGAGAGTGAGAGAGAGAGAATATGAGAATGAGGGAGGAAGGGAGGTGGTGAGGGAGGAAAATATTGGTAGAGAGAGAATGTAAGAGAGAGTGAGGGGGAGGGATAAAGGGATTGTGTGAGTGAGTGAGAGTTGGATAGAGAGAAGGTGAGAGCAAGAGGGCGAGCAGGGAGAAAACATGAGTGAGAGGGGGGAGATAAAGTGAATGATAGATGGATTAGGAAGGTGAAGATTGAGATAGGAGGGATAGGGAGAGTTAGAAAAAGAGAGAAGAGAATATGAGAGATAAAGAGAGTGAGTGAGTGAATGATAGATTGAAGGAGAGCAAAAGATAGATGATATAATAGGGAGAGGATTAGGGATGTAAATTTAGGATGAGAAAGCGAGTGATGAACAGGTGAGAGATAGGGAGGGATAAGAGTGTGAGAGAGATAACTAGAGATAAAGAGAGAAACATGCATCCTTCATTTTCTTGCTAAACCTCTCCACCATTTACCCTCCTTCCTTCTCAAGAAAGGGAGAGATATTGGAAGAGTGAGAGAGTACCAGAGAGAGAACAAAAGAGACAAGAAGACAAAGAGTGAGGGTGAGTGTGAGAGAGAGGAAAGGATATCAAAAGGATTAATGGATGGAGAGAGCCAAAGAGATGGGGAGGTCAAGGAAGACAAAATGACTTAAAGCATAGCCCTCACTCTTTTTTTTCTCACTTATATCTCACTTTGCCTCTCTCACTTCCTCTTACTCTCTTTCTCTCATTCTCCCTACCAAACTCCCCTTTCTCTCACTCTCTCCTACTCCAACTCTCACACACTCTCTTTCCTCTCTATATATTTTTTCTTTCTCCTTGTCACTCCCTCCTCCCTTGCTCCCACCCTTTCTCCCTATGTTTCTCTCTCTTATGCTCTCTCTTTCTCCCACCCTCTCATGCACTCCTTCTCTATCACTCCATTTCCCTCATCTCCTTTCTCCCCCACTCTCCATAAAATTTCTCTCTCTCTCTCTCTCTTACTTTTTTATCATTTAATAGAAAATAAAGAGATAGAGCGCTAGAGAGTGAGAGGAAAAAAGAGAGAGTGAGGAGGGAGAAAGATATAGTGACATAGAGCAAGAGTTAAAATGAGAGGGGTGAGAGAGAGATTGGGGGGAGATAGAAGGAGAGAGGGAGGAGAGAGAGTGAACTGTCACTCTCCCCTTTTGCTCTATCTCATGTTTCTAGAACTCTAACCCTCCCACACACTCTCTTCTCTTCCAAGAAGAGAAAGTTTTCTCTGTCCCCTTTTGCTCTACCTAACTATCACTCTCTTCCACATTCTTACAGTCTCACACTTTTTATCTCTAGATGAAGGATGTCAATGAGAGAATGAGAGAGATATATCTCACTTTCTCTTCTCTCCTTCTTTCTCTCTTCATCTATTTCTCATTTTCCATCACTATATCTCTTCTCTAACTTTTGCTCTTTCTCTCTCTCAAATGTTTCTCTCAGTACGACTCCTCTCTCTCATTCATCTTCTCTCCCTTGCTCTCCATCTTCTGCTCCCTTTGTCTTTCTATCTCATTCTTCCCACTCTCTTCTCATCTCTTAATCTCTTTTCTATTCTATATTCTCACTCTCTCTTACTCACTCACTCTCTCCTTCTCAACCTCCATTTTTCTCTTACTGTATCACACTATTTTTTCTATCTCTCTCTCTCTCAGTGTTCTTTCACCTTATGCTATTTCATATTGCTACCTCACTTTCTTCCACTCTCTCTATTTCCACGTCAGTATCTGTCATTATCCCTCTCTTTCTCTTATATCTCAATCGCTCTCCATGTCTCTCACTCTCTCTTCATCTCTCATTCACTCTCTTCTCTCTCTCTCTCTCTCCCACTATCTCACCTCTCTCCCTCTCCATTTCTCATTTTCTTTATCCTGCTACTTCACTCTGTTAGTCTTTCACACCCTATAGCTCCCCACCTCTATTATTTTTCTTGCTCTCATTATTACTCGCTCATCCTCCCTCACTTTCTCTTACATGCCCTCACTTTATCTCGCTTCCTCTAACTTTCTCATTGTTCTCTCCCTCCTAATATCTCCTTTGCTCGTTATTTTTATCTCTTTCTTTCTCTCACACAATATTTTCCCTTTATTTTACTATCTCTCACACTCTTTTTACCTCTCTCTCTCTCTCTCTCTTTGTCTCTCTATCTTTCTTTATTCTCTCACTCAGCTATTTCTCTCTACCTCCCCCCCTCCCACACTCGCTTCCTCCCTTCCTCCCTCACACTCACCATCTCTCTTACTTTCTCCTTTTCTCCCTCTCTCTCCCTCTCTCTCCCTCTCTCTCTCAAACTCCCCTCCATATCACTCTCTCTTCCATGGGAGAAAGTGAGAGACATCTATCTCTCTCTCTCTTGTTGTACGTCTCCCTCACTCTCTCACACACTTTATCTCTCTCTCCATTCATGTTTCTAATTCTCATTGAGATAGGGGAAAGTAAAAGAGACAAAAGTTTGAAAGAGAAAGGAGGTTGAACCTCTCTATCTCTCTCTTGTACTCTTATTTCCATCTTTCTCCCATTGCTCTATCTCTCTTTCTTCCTCTCTCTCTTTGTCTTGCTCCATCACTATCTCTATCCTTCCTACTTCCCTCTCTCTCTCATTCTCTCTCTCTCTCTTACACAAGCTCTCATTTTTCACACTCACCTGGAGAGAGTGAGAAAAAGGGACGGTCAGGGATGGTGGGAGGGATAATGTGAGAAAGAGAAGGACAGAGAGAGGAGATGGGTAAAAATGAGCGTGTGAGCGAAATAAAATGTAAGAGAAGCAGAAGTGACAGAGAAGGATAAAGTGGGAGGGAGCACGAGAGAGAGGGGTATAGAGAGAGAAAGATAGAGCAATAGAGATAAAGAAGAGAGATAAGAAAACAAAGAACTAGAGATAGCGAGATATATAGAGCAAGAGAGAGTGTGTGAGAGAGAAAAGAAAAACTAGATGAGAGAGCAAGAGAGAAGAGAACTGGGGAGGGAGAAAGGGAAGAGGGTGATAGAGAAAGTGAGAGAACAGAGAGGTAAACCAATAAAGCGAGATAAATAGGAAGTAGAGAAGGGATAAAGAAGGAAGAGAAATGAGTGAGAAAAAGATGACTCAACAAAGGAAAAGAAAGAGTGGGAGGGAAAGAGTTAGGGAGAGAATGAAAGATAGAGTGAAGTAAGAAAGCAAGCAAGAGAAACTATGATAAAGAGTGAATAGGAAAGAGAGCTAGAATGCGATAAATAATGAGAAAGAGCAAGAGATTCTCAGAGAGAGCAATAGAGACACACAAAGAGAGGGAGCTTTATTTTATTCTGTAACTTGCTCTCTTTTCTCATTGTCACTCTCTCCATCTCTTTTCACTTCACCAAAACTATCAAAAGATATCAGTCATCTCTCCCCATCTCTCTTTCTCTTTTCTCTAACTCACTCTCTTTCACTCTCATATTCTCTGATGCTCTATGTCTAGCTCTCACTCTCTCTACCTCTCTGTCCTGCTCCATCTCTAGAGAGAGTGATGAGAAAGTAATGAGAGGATCAGAGAGAAATTTCTAGAGAGAGTGAGAGTGAAAGAGGTGAGAGAGAGAGAGGGAGGGATAAATAAATAGATTGAGAAGGGAGAGGGAGGGAGAAAGAAATAGATTGATAAAGCAAGGGTGAGAAAGCAAGAGGTTGGAGAGAGAGGAAGATATTGGTCTTCTCTCTCTCTTTATATGGTCACAAATACTCTCTTTACTCATGCTTCCTCTCTCTATCTCACTCTCTCTGCCATCTCACTTTAATTCTTGCAGTCACTAGCAAGTAGAAAGAGGGAAAGAAGCATGATAAAGAGCAAGAGAGAAAGAATACAAGACAAAGATAGATAGAGAGAAATAAGAAGATAGCACTAGCAAGAGAGTGAGGGAGTGAATGAGAGATAGAGCATGAGATATAGAGAGCGAGAGAAGATAAAGATAGGAAGAGTGAGAGAGAAAATAAGAGAGAAGGGGGTAAGTGAGTGATTGAGAAAAAAAAGAAGAGTAGAGCGAAAGAGATATGGAAGGCGTGAGAGAGTTAGAGAGTGATGAAGGTAAAATAAGATAGAGATGATTGAGAGAAGTGAGGGAGTGAGAGAAATCAAGTAAGAGACTGAGGGAGAGAGTGAGAGACATAAAAAGAGAGTGGTGGATAGAGGGAGTTCAAGAATGAGAGGGAGAATGAGCAAAATAATGGGAGAGAGGGAAGGATATAAAGCGAGAATGACAGATAGAGAGAGGGGTTAATAGTTTAAGATAGAGATATAAAGAGAAATAGATAGCATTAAAGAGAATGAGAGCGAGGGATACATGTAGGTGAAGTGAGTTTGGGAGAGAGGGAAGGGGATGGAGTTTTGGTAGCAGAGAGATAGTGAGAAAGAATAATAGACAATGTAAGAGAGAAAGTGAGTGAGAGAGAGAGAGAGAGCAGAGAGACAAGAAGAGTTCAAGTGTGAGAGAGTGGCAGAGATAAAGCAAGAGTGAGGGATTGAGAGAGAAGGAGTTAGGGAGGGAGGGTGGGAGAAAGAAAGAGGGAGTGTGCGTTTGAGAGTGAGTGAGAGAGGGAGAGAGAAATTAATGAAGCAAGAGAAAGAGGGATAGTGAGAGAGGGACTGAAGTTGTGAGAGGAAAAGGGAGGCAGCGAGGGAGTGAGGGACAGAGGGACAGAGAGAGAGGGGGCACAAGAGAGAGATATAGAGAGAGAGAGGGAGGGAAAATAGAGGTGAGTTTAGGGGAGGGATAGATTTTGAGAGGGAGAGGGAGCGAGATAGAAATGTGAATATGCCTCTCTCCATTTGGTTGATCTCTCTTCTACATACAAAAATTCTTTTTTTTCTCTCTCTCTTTATCATTCTCTCTCTCTTTCTAACATTCACTTTCTCTCTCTTCATCTCTCTTTATCATTTTATCTCACTCTCCATCTCTCTCATACTAACAACCTCATTCTCTCCCATTCTCTCTCTATTCCAATCACTTACTCTCTTGTCTATCTTGCTTAATCTTTCTCTATTTTTTTTACTAGCTCTCCATCTCTCTCATTCTCTCTCCCTTAGTCCCTCCCTCCCTCCATCTCATAGAGATCAAGAAAATGACATATATAGACCAAGAGAGTTTGTGAGTGAGGGAGATAGAGAGAAATAAAGAATGAGAGATAGGAAGAAGAGGAGAGAAGAGAGGGTTGGAGGGAGGGAGATAAAGAGATTATGCCTTCAACTCTTTGCATACTTAGTATCTCTCTCTCTCACTTTCTCCTCTTCAAATCTTTGTCTCTATCCCTTTTATTACCTTGCTCTCACTCCATCTAAATGAGAAAGTGACAATGAGAGAAAGACAATAAGAGGGGATGAGATAGAGTGACAGAAGAGTGAAATAGTCAAAGAATGAGATAGTGAGAGAGGAGGATCAAAGAAGAGGAAAAGCACATCTCTCCCTTTTTCACTTTTTTTCCTCACCCAGCTTCTATCTATCTATTTCTCTCTCCTCTATCATTTTTCTCTCTCTATCTCTCTATTTGTTTTCTCTCTCTCTCCTCTCTTTTCCCTCCCTCCATTATCTCTCTTTATCTTTTTACCACCTCATCATTCTCTAGCTTTCTCACTATCTTTTTAACTCTTTTTCCCCTTCTTTCCATAATCTCTCTGGCTTTCTCTCTCTCACTCGCTCTCACTTCCTCTCTTCCCTATCTCTCTATTAAATCCACTCCCTCATCCTACCTCCATTCTTCTCTCTTTCTTGCTTTATGTAACTCTCTATCTCTCTCTCTCACTTTCTCTCTTACAACTTCATTTACTCTTTCTTGCTCTCACTATTCTTTCTCTCATTCTTTCTTTTTCTCATCTCTTCTCTTTCTTTCTCTTGTTTTGCTCTTTTTCATCATCTCTCTATCTTTCTATCTATATTTCTCTATCTCTCTCTTTTATATTCTCTCCAGCTGTAACTTTCTCCCACTCTAGTTCTAACATTCTCTCTCTTCAAAATTCACTATCTTCTCATTCATGCCCTATCCCTCCTCTCTCTATCGTTCATTCTGTCTTTCACAAATCTTTTTCTCATCTCCTATGACTCATTCTCTTCACCCACTATATCACTCTTGCTTTCCAGCTTTCTCACTTCTCACTCCCTCCGTCTATATCATATTCTTTTCTATCCCTTATTTTTCTTTATTCACTATGTAATTATCTCTCTCAAACATTAATTCTCTCCCTCTCTAAGAATGACTTCTCTATCTCTCTCTCACCTCTCTCTTCCTTCTGTATTCCATCTCCCACCTTCTCTCCCTTTCACTCTATCTCTCTATCTCTAGCTCTCTGTCTCAATTCCTTCTATGGCCTCTCTACCTTTTTAACTCTCTTCCACCTAGTGAGAGACAATGTGAGAAAGCAATGAGAAAGAAAGAGATATAGAGAGGTCTCCCTTGCTACCTATCTCACTCTCTTTATATTGTATTCTCTTATTTTCTCTTTTATTCTCTATTTATCCTCTCCCCCCATCTCTATCACATGCTCTCTCTTAAACTATCAACCTCCCTCTTCCCATCCTTTTTAAAAGAGATAGAGACGGGGAGATATCAGGAGTGGGAGAATCATGAGAGTGAGGAGAGATAGAGAGAAATAGAGAGTGATATAGAAAAAGAGATAGAGATTAGAAGAGAGAGACGAGTGGATAGCTTGAGGGAGAAAGATAAAGATAAGAGATAAGAGAAAGAAAGATCAAGTGAGAGACTAGTGAGGGAGATTGATTGAGGGAGCAATAGAGAAAAATTATGAGGTCAAAGATATTGAGAGAGAGGCAAGTGAGGGACAGAGAAGTGAGAGAGATAAAAATTTAGGTGAGAGGGAAAGAGAGGTAAAGAGATAGATAATGAGGGAGAGAGAAAAAAGATAGAAGGAGAGATCGGTTGGTAGTTTGAGGGGAGTGATAGAGAGAAGCAAGATAGAGGGGAAAGAGAATGATATCACTCTTTTCCTCAATCTTGAGCTCTCTCTCTTCTTCACTCTCCCTACCTTTGTCTCACTCTATCTTTCTCACTCTCCCTACCTCTATCCCACTCTCTCTTTCTCCCTCTTCCCCCTCCCTACCTCCCTCCCTCCTAGTCTTCTCTATCTTTCTCTCACTATTCTTCTCCCTCTATCTCTTTTATTGTATCATTTTGTTCTCTCTCACTCTCTCACTAATCTCTTGATCACTCTCCCCCTCTTCATTCATCTATCAACATAGCTTTCTCCCAATCTCTCTCTATGTAGAGATGCTCTCTTCATCTTTCTCTGCCTCCTTTTAATGCAAATGATATCATTGATGATAATGATATGACTTCAAGAGAATATTTAATTCAAGTTCCATGTGGGCCAATTACTAGATGTTGTGTAAGGAGTGTGAAAGAAGCTCTTAATGGATTAGTCCAGGAGGCTTGGACTCAGCCAATTCATGAGGATTTAAGGAGAAAGAGCCACAAAGATTCATCAACTTATTCCAAGCCCAAGGATAAAAGAGTTCTATTATTATTGCTTGATATTTTGTATTTTTTATTACGGTTTAATAATGGCTTTCATGCCAACTAGATCTAGTTTTATTCATTTGTTTTAGAAGATATTTTATCTTCACTTTTACTTGCTTGTAAGCTTTAGTCTATAAATAGGCCTTACTTCAAATGAGAAAGGGACTTTTGATTCTTACAAAAAAAAAACATGCATTTGGGTTGTCTCCCATGGTGTCCTTAGGATTCCAACGCAACTCTAGGTCATCGCCTAAGGAGTTCTTTCTCGACTTATCAAGACAATTTCCACCCATTTGTGGCGTCTTCCATTGTACCAAGATTCTTTCCTCATGTCAAGCATAGGGTGACGGTTATATACCAACCTTCTTGTTTGTGTTGAGCATTGGGTCAAGGTTTACCTCCATCCATCCATTTTATCACCAGGTTCTACCTATAATTCGGTTTGTTCCAGCTTTGGAATGACTTTATTGTTTGTTTTTTTTTGCATCTCATAAAAATTTCCATCAAGTCTTTTCAGTTTTAGCATAAAACATCTGGTTTTCTAATAAGAACACCAATCCCCACCGTCGTGTCTTGCATATATGCACATCAGTTTGGTATCAGAGACTCATGGCTCTTGAACAAATAATTTTCTTGTTGGGCTTTTATGTTCTTGTTGGATGTTTCTTTTCTTTTTAGGTAATTAGTAAGATTAGTTATTTTCTTGTTTCTTATGTCTAATTTTTTGTATATGTCCAATTTTTACTTAAGTAATCCAATTTGTAATTTTTATATTGTAATTAATTGTTCAATTAGCTGCTCTAATAATCATTCATGTTCATGTTCTAGTTAATATTCACATCTTTATTGCTCATGCGATTGTCCTCATTATTATCCATATCAGTTGTTCTATTTATTATCCAAATTGTCCAAATCAGAGTTCGTGTTATTGTTCAAATCATCTTGTTCTTGATATTTTTTATGATAAATGTTGTTCTTGATGTGAACTTTTTATTTTCATTATTGTTATTTTTGTTTCTTGAAATACAAATCATCTTGATGTGATCTT
>JXCR01010714.1:65695-124706 GCA_002079205.1 Phalaenopsis hybrid cultivar | reverse complement strand
GAATTCTTTTAGCATTATTTAATTATTTATTTTATTCTATAGTTTTTATAAAATATCATGTTCGTATTATTTCATCAAAGATATAGTAACTTACCTTCTCGCATCTTCAAAAAAATTTATCTTTCCAGGTTTTGCTATATGTTTTATTCCTGTCGTATATGACATAGTATTGACTATATTTTTCACATTAAATCTAATAGTTTACATTAAGTGAAATGAAGAACATGTTAGTTTCAAGCTGCTAAAAGGTTGACACATAGATAACTCAAAAGATCAATGTGATCATAGAATGATTAAAAGCTTGTGAATGCTCAAAGATGATTCCAAATATAGAAAGAATGCCAATCGAAGGTTGTCTAAGCCTAAAAATTAATGAAATTCAATAGAATGGACAATTATGTTTTCTTCTAATTTAGCTCAATAACTCAAATTGGGTAAAATTGATTTAATTATCTAAAAATATAACAAAAATAGTTTTAAACCTAAAAATCTAACAAAAAGAGTTTTAAACTTAAATATCACAATTGAACTTTGCTCATGCAGCTCTAGCAAAATTTCTAGATCAAACTAAGCATTGTGTGATAATTTGCTAAAAATTGAATTTATGATTAAAATATGGGCCTAAAGACTAGTTATTTTATCTAATAAAAATAGAAGTTCATTTTATATCCATTATCAAAAGCATTTTCTTGATCACTTTGATTAGTAGATTTATATGTTAAATTTAACTTAATTTTAGTTTATAGGCAAAATACCAAAATTTCTATATTTCTTCATTTGATGCCCAGTACTAAGCCCTAACAAAGAGAACCGAGCTAGGCCAGGCAGCACCCAAATTCTAGAAATCAGGTAAAGAATTTTGCAAATTTATGAAGTACACTAAATTCCGCATCCTCTGAAATTCAAATGAAAGATTTTAATAATATTGTACCCATGAAATTGATCAATTCAATATAAAGCACTAAATGTAATTATGAATGATTTAGGAGATATAAAATTCTAATGTTATAGTTTTAATTACATCAATTAAACCTTAATTATTTTCCTAATCTCCTATCCCTCATTGTAGCCAACCAACCTATCACGCAATATTTAGAGCTGAGTCGGTCAAATAGGATCCCTCCAGAGCCTTCGAATATCCTCCCCTCTTCCAATTCCTTCTCCCTGGCCAAATTCGCTCTCCTAGAAGGATTTCTGCTCGGGCCACTGTAGTAGGGCGCAAACAAGGAAGACATGCACTGTAAGGGTGCTGCAACTTGCGCTAAGGGCTTCTGGGGCGGTTTCAATAAGTATGAATCCCTCTTCCTCGCTATTCCAAACATTTTTTTTCATTCTACTTGTTTCTATTTTGATGTTTGTCTTGATTCGTGTCTCTTTTCGTTTTCGATAGCCGTCGAAGACATCGAACTTTTGTCGGAAGTGTCTAAAGTAGTTTGCAAGATTCCATAAGGGCCTTAGCACAAAATCAGTGACGGGGAAGAGAAGATTGAGCTGTTATGAAGAGTTGGGGAGAAAAATAGTCGCATCAAACGGGTGAATTTATGCTAAGAAACATGTTTGAGATATGCTTTTGAAAAATAAATCATGTTTTGGGTTAAATCATGATACAAGCTGAAATTTCATGAATTCCTACGATGTATATGATTTACAGGTTATTTATATGAGGCTGTGAGCTTGAGATGAGCATGTGAGAACTCATCATAGTGTTTCTCAGTCAAATCAGGTAAAATAATCTTGTGCTAAATTAAGAAAAATAATATTTTGTAAGCTTTATGTGATTATATATTTGACACTGTTGCATTTAGACTTCTTGCATATTGTAGATAAATATTTGTTTGAAATGTATGAATGTCAGTTGATTTCTCTTATAATACATGTGAAGTTGTTATATTATGATACATATAACTATGCTTATGAAATAATTATCAACATATATTCATGTGCAATGATTCATACGTGTGATATATGAAATGTCTATAAAAATTTGTTACAAGTATTATGCTTTAAGAAATATCAAAGGAATTTTATAGGTAGACTATTATATAAGTGTTTGCAAGTATACTATGCAAGAATGTGATATTCCCGACTCTTGATTTTTAGGAGGCGACGAAATTCTTAAACCATTTTGATCAAGCTGTGACAGTCTGTAAGGGACCATTGGTATCAAGCAGGCTATTAATAATTGTTACGCTGGGAGGAGCAACCTTTATACATAATAGGAGATGGAAATAGTTAAGGCTTATACATTTACAAGTGACAATACCATGAAATGACATCTATAAAATAAGTAAATAACATTACTATTATTATATATTATAAGCAGCTTATGAACATACTTTTGATTATACTTAAGATTTGTGTCTATACATGTTTTACACAGTAATCTTGTTTTTTATATGGCATGTTTTTTTTTCATATTTTATACGATTCTAGCATGTTGTGACTTGTGTGTAGATATATACATCTTCAAATGAGCAAACATATTTATTTTCTATATAAAAGAAATTTTAATTTAATCTTAATTATTTTAATGAACTTGTTATTACTCACTCTATGTTCTTACCTTTAAGGAAGAGATAAGGAACAGCGGGGTGAATAGCTAAATATGATTTGTACAGTTTTGCATTGTATAGTTTTGGGAGCTTGTACAGATTTTGACTATATATTTTATTTAGGTTAGATTTAACGACTCTGTACAGTTTACATATTTTAATGTTATGACTTTTGATGCTTCTTACTATAAATATTAATACATTATAAAATGTAATGTATCACGTGTGTTTGTGGCAATTTAGTTAGACTAATTCATCACTCACTTGGTCTTGATTCTGCAAGTCAGGATGAGTGTTCATAAGCTTTAAGTCAGGCAAGATTGTCCACCTATGTCACACTTTAGTCGACCCTTAAAGGTGGGGAAAGTTGAGATGCGACAGAAAATGTTATCATAATTAGGTTATTTGATGAAAAAAATGATAGAAGCGTGTTAGGCTTAGAAGTTAAAATGAGATTAAATCTAAATTGACTTATACAGAAACATATATTGATGAATCTACAATGGGTAACCCATACGACTTAAAGTATCATGTGTGCACGATAAAATTCATATATAACAAATTGCATCTAAATAATAATTGCCAATACCAATGAATATTCTTAAAGGAGAATCATAAAGTACTAAGGGTCAATCTCTTAGGCCAAGTGCAGCGCAAGAAGTAAGATCTGAAAATATTTTGAATAGAAATGAAAATTAGAAGAAGACAAATCAGAACACCAGAGCCACTGAATGTTGATAATTGTTGATTAAATTAGTTGCAGATAGTTTTAGCATCTAAAGATAGCTTTGAAGTTGCTGATTAAATTAGCTACAAGCAAAATTTTCAAATGTGAGATTTAGCTGCGAAGTATTGCATTTTTGGGGCATGTTATGAGCAGTTAAGGATTCTCAGTTGATCCTTAGAAGGTGAAAGCAATTATGGAATAGCCTACTCCAAAGAATGTTATGCATGTAGATAGTTTCCTTGGATTCGCTAGATATTACAGGGTTTTCACAGATAGCTATGTCGTTGTCCAAGTTAACGAGAAAAGATATTCGATCTGAGTGGACTGCAGAATGTGAGCACAGTTTTCAAGCGTTAAAGAAATATTTGAAAATTGCTCGAGTGTTAACTATTCCATCAGATACAAAAGGATTTTAAATTTACACTGATACATCGTTGTAAGACTTGGTTTGGCTTGCATTTTAATGCAAAATAAAAAAGTTATAGCTTATGCACCCAGACGGTTGAAGTCACATGAAAGGAACTATTCGATGCATAATCTGGAGTTAGTTGTTATAGTACTTGCTCTCATGATTTGGCGACATTACTTGTACGACATCAAATAAGAAGTTTTTACTGGTCATCCAAGTCCAGAGTACATTTTCACACTAAAAGAGTTAAATTTGAAGAAGCGAAAATAATTAGAGCTGATAAAAAATTATGATCTGGATATATAATATTTTCCTGGCCAAGCAAATGCAATTGTGGATGCATTGAGCCTTAAATCCACACGTAATGCAAGTTGAGTTATTACTCAAGAGCTAGAGTTGATTAAAAAAATTGCTGCTTTATAGTTGGAATTTAGAAGACCAGAAGATAGTTGGTATTTACATCAGTTGACAGTGAAACCTACTTTGATAGATAGAATCAATGCAGCTCAAAAAAGTAATAGTGAATATCTGAAAGTTTTGAAACAACTTTAATCAAGAAAGAAAACCAAAATGACAGTTGATGAAGATGGTGTAATAAGAAATAAGTTGCAGTTATGGGTGCCTACTGATTGTGATTTAAGATAGAAAAACTTACATGAGCTCATCATTCAGGTACAAAATTCATCCAGGCAGCTCTAAAATGTACAAGGATTTGAAATTGATATTCTGGTGTTCAGGTATGAAGAAGAATGTTGCTCAATGTGTCTCGATGTCGAGCTTATCAGATTGTAAAGATTAAGCATCACAGACCCAGCAGATTACTACAATCATTGTCGATACACGAATAAAAATTGGAATAAACTGCTATGGATTTTGTGATGGGAATTCCTAGATCCAGGCAGGATCAAGACAATGTTTGTGTGATTATTGCAGACTATCAAAGTCAACACACTTTTTTGTCAATCAGACAGACAGATTTAATTAAAAAGTTGGTCAGATTGAATGTCAAAGAAATTACAAAATTGCACGGTGTTCCAAAAGTCATTATTTCTAATAGAGATGGAAGATTCATGTCTAGATTGTGGAAAGACATTCAGTAAGGTTTGGGTACGCAATTGCATTTTAGCAAACATTTCATCCAAAAACTGGCGAACAATAAAAAAAATAATTCAAGTATAGGAAGATTGGCTAAAGTTTTATGTTCTCGACTTTGAAATCAGTTGGGAAGATCACATTACGAAGAACAACTTCGCCTATAACAATAATTATCAATCCAGTAACAAAATGACTCCTTATGAAGCACTGCATAGCAAGAAATGCAGAACTCCATTGAGTTGGGTCAAAGCGGGTGAACGTTAAATGTTAGGTGCTGAGTTAACTAATAAAACAAAGAGAAAATCAAAATAGTCAGAGACTGATTGAAAACTACTTAGTATCGATAGCAGAAATACTATGACCAAAGCACAAAGCAATGTAATTTGAAGTCAGAGATTTCATAATTTTGAAAGTGTGGCCAATGAAAGGTACAGTTAGATTTGGTCAAAGAAGCAAGACAAGTCCAAGTTACATCGATTCTTTGAAACAATAGAAAGGATCGATCCAGTTGCCTCCAGATTAGCATTATCTGCGTATATACGATATATCGAATATATTGTATATATAAAATATCCGACAAATCATGTGAAATAATCTTATTCTAATTTAATAAAAATAACATTCGATATGTATATATTCGACACTCTTGCATTTAGACTTTCTGCATATTATAGATGAATACCTGCTTGAAATATATGAATGTCAGTTTATTTTTCCAACGATACATGATGCTACTATGTTATGATGCAGATAACTATGTTTATGAAACAATTATCTGTGGGTATTTATTTGCTATGATGCATTCATGTGATATATGAAATATCAATAAAGTTTGTTACATGTTTTATGCTTTAAGAAATTTCAAAAAAAATTTTATGGGCGGACTATTACATGAGAACTTGCAAATGTCACTTTCATGAATGATTGCGTTCGTTGGACATAATATATGACTAACTTTTACTTCTAAATGTCGGTTGCTTCGTGTTTGATTGATTTTGTCGCCGGATGACTCGACCTTTTAAGTTTGATGGGATCACCGGTCGTGTTGACAAGTGAGCTAAGCTAACCGATCGTTTGATAACCCCATGTATGGAATTCCAATCGGAAATAATGGAGTCCCCTCGAACTGCTTGATTTCTTTAGGATTCGTGCTGACATTTTTCTTGTATAACTACAAAAGGAAAAAAAAATGATTAATTAAATCTTATTAAACTGCTCCACTGGTGACTCGGGTTTTATAGTAGACCGGTTATTGTTTTCTCTAATCTTCTTTGACGAGCATCGAACAAACTACCTCCAGTCTGACTCTCAATTATAGGGAGAGTTCTTCGTTTGGCTTTGGGCTTTGGATTAGGGGAGGAGATACCAAAGAGTATTTCAAACTCTAAAAGCTAGTTCATATTTCTCTAACCATTCGAAACACTTGTTTTTACTTAGTGATCTAAAGAATGCTGCAAATTTGTCACTCGATTAGGAGATGAAACGGCTAAGTCCCGCTATCCGGCCAATCAATTTCTGAACCTCTTTCGCATTTTGTAGGGATGTCATGTCCATTAAAGCTTTTATTTCTGGATTTGCCTTTTTATACCTTCAGGTTCTAAAAGGAAATAGATGAATTTTCCGGTCAAGACCCTAAAAGTGCAATTTAGGGTTTGTTGGGGGCAGCTTATTTGGTGCAGTGGCGTTTTGGAAACGCACCTGGCCTGTTAGGGTAAACTGCGTTTTGGCAGCTTATGTGTTTTCAAAACGCTGAAAACTGCATTTTCGCACCGCAACTATGTAGGTGCGGTGGCAGCTTTCTGATCGCGGTTTGATTTTTCCAAAAAAATTAAAATTTGTAATAGTCACCGCACCAAGCTTATCAGCAATTATTTTTAATAAGCTTATCAGCAGATTATTCAATAAGTTGCAGCCGCCCCAAACAGACCCTTAGTGGGTTTAATCTCATATTATATTTTCTAACGGCTAAAAACCTTTCGTTTAAATAGTTAATGTGTTGTTCTACCGACTGACCCTTAACTAACACATTATCATCATAAGATTCAACATTTTTCCTTCATGATTAGAAAATATTATATCTATGAGTTGTTGATATGTAGTCTCAGCGTTCTTAAATTAACATGCACTACATTAAAACAAAAAACATCTTCACAAATGATAAAAGTAATTTCGGTGAAGGGTAGTTGTCCTTCGGGCAGGCATTGTCGAGGCTCATGAAATCCACACACATCTTCCATTTGTCTTTTGACTTTTGCACCATCACCAAATTGGAGACCCAGGTTAGAAATTGACATCTCTAATATAACATGCTTTCTTCATCTTCCTCACTTCTTGGCGAACAGCTCAACCTGTGTTCTTACAGACAATCAAATTTTCTGTTGCACCGATCGAGTTGATGGATTAATATTCAGGCGATGGCACGCCACGTCGACAAGTATTTTGGGTATTTTCGTTGCAGTCCAAGTGAAGAAATCTCGATGCTCGCGAAGAGTTTAGATCACCATGTTCTGGTACCTACATCAAAACGTTCACTTATTTGAAAAAAATTATTGGGTTCCTTAATTGATGTCGGTATTTCAAGAATGGTTTCATTGATCTCGAAACCCCGTTCCCTTCTAATTTGTATATCAAGCGAATCATGCTCCACGCTGGTGAACGCTCACAGATAACTCCAGATTTTCCCGAACCATGATGACTGCTCCACCAACAGGAAATTTGACAACAACGTGATAAGTCAAAGCCACTGCCCGATAGCTATTTAGCAATGGTTGGCCAAAAATTGCATTGTACGTCGATAGTGATTCGACCACTAAGAAGTCCTCGGCACAGTTGAACTGCTTCTCCTGCTCACCCAAGAGATGCACAAAGCTATAACTCCTAGGGCTTCCTTTCGCTCGTCAAAGAAGCAAAATAATGGGTCGGCCGGTGTAGACAACCAGTCAGACTTTGACCAATCCTATTAAATAATATTTTGAAGAGTTTATTAACAGAACTTTCGGTATCATCAAGAATACTACCAACCTGGAGATATTAATGAGCTTAGTGACAACAATAGCGTCGTTATGCGGATTTTTTTTGCAGCAAATCCACGTCGTAAAATATGATGGGCAGATGATTCTGTTTTTGGATAGAGTCAAAGGTGAATAACTTCCCCAATCAAAGCCTTTTCTGATTGGCCCGGAGGAATAATTCTCCCCCTTCAAAGATAGTTGGGATGATTCAAACAATGTGTATTAAGTTTGCTCGGACGGGCTCGTTTGACTCCCCCATTGGCGTCTTTCCCTATCGTTGAGTGTTCACTCCAACCATAACAAACACCTTCAACTTTCTGGCGCGGATCAAGTCCTCCACTAAATTTCTTAGATGTCGGCATTCTTCAGTATCATGGTTGTGGTCCTGATGGCACTGACAGTATTTGTTGGGGTTCCGGAGGGAAGCTCCGGTTCTAATCGGTGTTGGCTTCTCAAGATACTTCTTATTTTGGATGGCCTCTACCAATTCAGCCATCGATACCCTAAGTGGGGTCATTCCTTACATTTCGAGATACACATGCGATCGCTCATAATACCAAGCCTAGACAAGGTGATCATTATTCCCTCTCTGTTCGTCTCTATGATTCCGGCCATCCTTATATTTTGCACGACTGGAAGGCTGTTAGTTGCTCTTCACCTTACACCTTTCGCCCTGGGCTGCCCTTTCCTTCGATCGCCTATCAGATGTCTCTATTTTTGTTCAAAGGGACCATTGACATACTCCTCGTCAGCAATATAATTGTTGGTCATCTCCAGCAATTCATNATAACAAACACCTTCAACTTTCTGGCGCGGATCAAGTCCTCCACTAAATTTCTTAGATGTCGGCATTCTTCAATATCATGGTTGAGGTCCCGATGGTACTGGCAGTATTTAATGAGGTTCCGAAGCGAAGCTCCGGTTCTAATCGGTGTTGGCTTCTTAAGATACTTCTTATTTTGGATGGCCTCTACCAATTCGGCCATCGATACCCAGAGTGGGGTCATTCCTTACATTTCGCGATACACATGCAGTCGCTCATAATACCAAGCCTAGCCCAAGTGATCATTATTCCCTCTCTGTTCGTCTCTGTGATTCCGGCCATCCTTATATTTTGCACGACTGGAAGGCTGTTAGTTGCTCTTCACCTTACAACTTTCGCCCTCGGCTGCCCTTTCCTACGATCGCCTATCAGATGTCTCTATTTTTGTTCGAAGGGACCATTGACATACTCCTCGTCAGCAATATAATTGTTGGTCATCTCCAGCAATTCAGTCAACGTTTTGGGCTCACACAAACACAAATAGAATATGAGTCAGGGCAGTTTGTGTGATGAGTGGGCATAAGTTCTGGACTTCCAACATTTCTTTCTAGAAATGGGTGATGTAAGAACAAAGGCTTTCACTCTCACCTTGCTTGAGCTGTAACAGGGCCTGAGATTTCTTCTTCGATTTTTGAACGCTGGCAAAGTGAGCCACGAACAATTTCTTGAATTCAGCAGAAGAGGATATGGTCCCTGGTGGTAGGTTATTGCACCTGAGGGACGTCTCCTTCTAAATGATTAGAAACACATGACATTTATGGCGTCATTGATCCACAACATTCTAATCGTTGATTTAAACGTAGCCACAAGATCGGTCGAATCACTCTTTCCTTTATAAGGTCCCAATGTAAAGGTTGGAATTTTGCTAGTGGTTCGGCTTCCAAAATCTGCCAAGAGAACGAATTTTCTAGCGTCGGAGGTGCCTAATCTTGCGCAGGCCAGTTACTCTCCACTAATATAGACCCAGCATCTTTATACTAAGAATTTTCCCGCTTGACTGTCGAAATCACTCTCCGACCACATAGAACTGGTGGTTCCTCTCTGGGTTGCTTCTCGTGAGGTTGAGTTCCACGAGACCCTTCTGTCATGGGAGGTGGTTGATCTCGCATTTTTGTGATTGCTTCTTGGAGGGCATTAAATCGACCAAACATCTAATTTTTTAACTCTTGCATTTGCTATTAAATTTGTTGTTGTATGAACTCAAGAGAGGATTCAATTGTCGTTGTGTCTCTTCTGCTAGTCTCGCCTTCTTATACTGCTTTATTTCTCGTCTGTGGCATGTTCACGCTCACCGTACCACTTTTTAGGATGTTGGATCCTAAATTATCATAGTGGGCACGCCTCGAAAGTTTTGAGTATGAAAGAAGAGAAGAAAAGGGAAAAGGGAAAAGGGAAAAGGGAAAGAATACGGGATCAATGAAAATTCAGGTAGAAGAGTGTGTAACATTTACTCATAAAATAACCCTATTAATAATCATAGGAAGCTTGAGTATACAATTATAATATTATCTCCATTATTTCAACAGTTGGTGGGTATTTTGTCTTTTCCCTAACTATGGTAGTTAATATAACCACCTCTCTAAAACAAATGACTGAATGAGTGTCACTTTCATGAATGGCTGCATCGGTTCGACATAATATATTACTAACTGACTTTTACTTCTAGCTGTCGGTTGTCTCCTATTTGATCAATTTTGTCGGTCGAATGAGTCGACTGGTCGTTTAGGTTCGATGGGATCGTTGATCATTTTGACAAGCGAGCTAAGCTAATCGATCATTTGAACCAATCGAAAACGGTAGAGTCCTCTTGAATCGCTTTATCTATTTAGGATTCGTGCTATCATTTTTCTTTAAACAAAAATATATTTGAATAATGACCAAACAAATTTCAAATCTTATTCAAGCTTTAATCAAACCATACTCTAACCATGACTAAATCATATAAAGTCATGTTCTAACGTTAATAAAAACTTGTTTGAGCCTTCATCAACTCATATTTAAATCATAATCCAACAATGTTAGAATGATATTAAACCACATTCAAACTATACTCAAAACTTGTTTGAGCCATATTTGAATGTTATTTGAATCTTCTTCAAATACTATTCAAATTTTATTAAATAGTATTCGAACTTTATTAAAAATTATTGAACCATATTCAAATATTGATCAAATCTTCATCAAACAACATTCAAAATTACAAATAAGTTTTGAACCAGGTTTGATCAAGATTTGAACAAGGTTATATGATGACCGTTATTATTTTAGATTTTCAGTCTACAATGGGAACAACATTTTCAAACCTAAATAATTTAACNGTTATTAAATTTGTTGTTGTATGAACTCAAGAGAGGATTCAATTGTCGTTGTGTCTCTCCGGCTAGTCTCGCCTTCTTATATTGCTTTATTTATCATCTGTGGCATGTTCACGCTCACCGTACCACTTTTTAGGATGTTGGATCCTAAATTATCGTAGTGAGCATGCCTCGAGAGTTTAGAGTATGAAAGAAAAGAAGAAAAGGGAAAAGACAAAGAAGACGGGATCAATGAAAATTCAGGTAGAAGAGTGTGTAACATTTACTCATAAAATAACCCTATTAATAATCATAGAAAGCTAAAGTATACAATTATAATATTATCTCCATTATTTCAACAGTTAGTGGGTATTTTGTCTTTTCCCTAACTATGGTAGTTAATATAACCACCTCTCTAAAACAAATGACTGAATGAGCGTCACTTTCATGAATGGTTGCGTCGGTTCGACATAATTTATGACTAATTGACTTTTACTTCTAGTTGTCGGTTGTCTCCTATTTGATCAATTCTGTCGGTCGAATGAGTCAACCGGTCGTTTAGGTTCGATGGGATCGCCGATCATTTTGACAAGCGAGCTAAGCTAATCGATCATTTGATAACCACTTGCATGGAATTCCGATCGAAAACGGTAGAGTCCTCTCGAATCGCTTTATCTATTTAGGATTTGTGCTATCATTTTTCTGTACACAAAAATATATTTGAATAATGACCAAACAAATTTCAAATCTTATTCAAGCTTTAATCAAACCATACTCTAACCATAACTAAATCATATAAAGTCATGTTCCAACGTTAATAAAAACTTTTTTGAGCCTTCATCAACTCATATTTAAATCATAATCCAACAATGTTAGAATGATATTAAACCACATTCAAACCATACTCAAAACTTGTTTGAGCCATATTTGAATGTTTCTTGAATCCTCTTCAAATATTATTCAAATTTTATTAAATAGTATTCGAACTTTATTAAAAATTATCGAACCATATTCAAATATTGATCAAATCTTCATCAAACAACATTCAAAAGTACAAATAAGTTTTGAACCAGGTTTGATCAAGATTCGAACAAGGTTATATGATGACTGATATTATTTTAGATTTTCAGTCTAAAATGGGCACAACATTTTCAAACCTAAAAAATTTAATATAAAATAACATTAATCTGAAATAACTAACAGAAAAAAAAAAGATTTAAATTTATCCCCTTTCATGGACTGTTTACAAACTTGAACGACAATCACCAGATATAGAAGGCGCTAGGAGCAACTTCTTGTTTGAAACTTCTTATGACTGCTTGCATGAGATTTTTTACTATGATTATTAAAAAGAATATACTTTATCCTAAATGAACTTTCAAGCAATATTTATCCAAGAAAACAGATAAAAATACAGGCATTTTTGGCAATGAGGCAAATAAAATCAAATTTCTCATTATAAATTTATAGCAACACACCTAGGTCTGAAACCCTCAATAACAAAAGAATGAGATATGGACAAGAGCTCGCAACTGAAGATATCAAGAGGACTGATGGTGTGTAAAAGAGAAGTTCGGACTTAAGTGCCTAATGCTAGGATTCGCTAAACCTGGGATTTAAGATAAAACAAGGGCAAAATAGGATTTGAAATTCTGTACACTTTGAAGTTCTATTTTTTTAGGTTGGCAGGATTTAAGTTAAAAACTTAAAAACGACATTAAAAATAAATCGTGTACAAGAAACATACTAACTTTATAATCTCNAATGAGATATGGACAAGAGCTCGCAACTGAAGATATCAAGAGGACTGATGGTGTGTAAAAGAGAAGTTCGGATTTAAGTGCCTAATGCTAGGATTTGCTAAACCTGGGATTTAATGTAAAACAAGGGAAAAATAGGGTTTGAAATTCTGTAAACTTTGAAGTTCTATTTTTTTTAGGTTGGAAGAATTTAAGTTAAAAACTTAAAAACGACATTAAAAATAAATCATGTACGAGAAACTTACTACCTTTATAATCTCAGTCACTTATTTAGCTCTACATTTACTTGTCTAATAGAAACGATGGATCATAAATCGCGTTCTTAACAGACTAAAAAGTTCAAACCAGCTTTTTCAGTTCNTTATCCTAAATGAACTTTCAAGCAATATTTATCCAAGAAAACAGATAAAAATACAGGCATTTTTGGCAATGATGCATATAAAATCAAATTTCTCATTATAAATTTATAGCAACACACCTATGTCTGAAACCCTCAATAACAAAAGAATGAGATATGGACAAGAGCTCGTAACTGAAGATATCAAGAGGACTGATGGTGTGTAAAAGAGAAGTTCGGACTTAAGTGCCTAATGCTAGGATTTGCTAAACCTGGGATTTAAGATATAACAAGGGAAAAATAGGATTTGAAATTCTGTAAACATTGAAGTTCTATTTTTTTTTAGGTTGGCAGGATTTAAGTTAAAAACTTAAAAACGACATTAAAAAAAAATCGTGTACAAGAAACATACTAACTTTATAATCTTAGTCACTTATTTAGCTACACATTGATTCGTCTAATAGCCACGATGGATCATAAATCGTGTTCTTAACAGATTAAACAGTTCAAACCAGCTTTTTCAGTTTTATAAGCACATCTTACGAGCAAAATAATGACTTCAGACATTAAAACTCACCAATCACGGTCAAGGTTAGGAGGCACGTCAATCATCCATTCCGGTAGCATGAGCTGGCGAGCGAACCAGTGGCGAGCCGCCGAACCCTTTAATTTTGATGCCTGGACTACATCCAAATCACTTGCCGTAGGGGAAGCGTCTCTCAGCTCAGGAGACTGCTCCAGAACAAGGTCATAATCGACATCCAAGACTNTCCATTCCGGTAACATGAGCTGGCGAGCGAACCAGTGGCGAGCCGCCGAACCCTTTAATTTTGATGCCTGGACAACATCCAAATCCCTTGCCGTAGGCGAAGCGTCTCTCAGCTCAGGATACTGCTCAATCACAAGGTCATAATCAACATCCAAGACGTCAGGGAGGTCAATATGAGCTGTGTCCGGCGAAGCGTGGTCGGGAAGAGAAAGGATGGAGGAAGCGAGGCTGCGGGCTCGGTTCTGTGAATCGGAGCGCTGTTGGCTTTGACGCAGGAGCTCGATGTCACGTCGCCGTTGCTGGTCGGAGATCGCCGGCCTTTTATACGGACGCCGGAGTTCGTGCGGCGCCATCCACTCGGCTTCGAGAGGCCTCTGCAGGTTTTGCATTGGTATTATTCAGAAATCTATATATTAAGGAGCAAATATCATAAATTATTAAAAAAAAAGTAAATTTTTATATTATAGAAGCATAAGAAAAATATATTTCACTAATAAAAATTTATAAAAATGATAATTTTGAAATCACATGGAATTTTGAGTGCTATAAATATAAAAATTTAAATATAAAGTTTTGTAGATATATTATATATGAAATGCATTTAAATGCCCTAAATAAAAATAATAAAAATCAAATTAAATTTTGAAGGATAATTTACATGATTTTTTTTCAAGAACAATTTACATAGAAACCGGTATATATTAATCTTTTGAATTTTTATTTTTAAATTTATTTATTTAACAACTAATTTTTTATATCATGATAAAAGTATTATTATGTGATTATCTCTAACCCTATTTGCTTGTTCTTCTATTAGCTCTTGCAGCCAATTTTGGGCATAGTAGTAATACACGNGTTTTGTATATATATATATATATATATATATATATATATATATATATATATTATATATGAAATGCATTTAAATGTCCTAAATGAAAATAATAAAAACCAAATTAAATTTTGAAGGATAATTTACATGAATTTTTTTCAAGAACAATTTACATTGAAACCGGTATATATTAATCTTTTGAATTTTTATTTTTAAAATTATTTATTTATTTATTTATTTATTTAACAACTAATTTTTTATATCATGATAAAAGTATATTATGTAATTATCTCTAACCCTATTTGCTTGTTCTTCTATTAGCTCTTGCAACCAATTTTGGGCATAGTAGTAATACACGTAAAATCTACTCTTATATATAATTATAATTAAATTAAATAGCTTATAAATATAATTTACAAATAAAAGGTGAGATTGCCCAACAATTCAAAAGAAGTAAATGGATGACAATTGTGAAGAATTGAAGAATAATAAAAAAAATTCAATAGCCTTTCTAGTTGATTCCATAAATCTAAATCCTTAGATGGTGAGCAAAAAGAGAAGAAATGATTTATGTCTCAAGACTCATGAAGACNAAGTAAATGGATGACAATTGTGAAGAATTGAAGAATAATAAAAAAAATTCAATAGCCTTTCTAGTTGATTCCTTAAATCTAAATCCTTAGATGGTGAGCAAAAAGAGAAGAAATGATTTATGTCTCAAAACTCATGAAGAATAAGGAGGTATTTTTCATGGGGAGTATAAGGCTTATCATATGATGGTTGTAATTTGTTTATAGAATAAATGTTTAAGAAAATCATGTCAATTTAAAAAATAACCTCAATATGTTGTTGCTTTATAGAGATCAGACTAAGAAGTACTAAGAAGGCAAAAACTTGATATGCATAAATCCTAAAAGATAGTATGATTTGTTCCAAGAATTTCTTAATAAAAGTAATTTATACTATAAAAAAACTTTTGTATGCTAGATATAGGGTTGAATCACATATGCACATAACACATAAGGTTAATGAAAAATTAATATCAGATTTTCATCTTTTATGAAACAAAATGAAAAAGAAGAAAAAAAAAGATTTCAAAAGCAAAATTTCTTTTATGCATACTATGAAAAAGAAAATTTGATGAATTATAAGAGGGATTTCTTCTTATATAAGAGATTCCATAAAAATATAAGTCAATTGATTCAATGAGGTGTGACCAACAAATCATATCTTAACCTAAATAAAAAAAACTACCAAGAAATCATATCATTAAAGTCAAATTAATATCATGTACGAAATACGGGGGGTATGCATTTCCCAAAGCAAAGAAATTTTCTAAAGTTAATGCACTTCAGGAAACCTCTACGAGACAATATTAATTAAAAAGATGTTTTTATTTTAATTTAATGGGGTGTTGATTATAATTCAAAGATTATTGCAAAAAAACAATTGCCCATAATTCAAGATGAAACAAGTTGTAAGATAGAAAGTGAATCGCCATCAAGTTCACTTAAGAAAAAAAAATCCATGTAAGAGCAATCATTGGATCATGAAGAGTCAAAGAGAATAAAATGGGTGCAATGTATCATGGATGACAATAAGGACTCCATGAAAAAAATTAAAAATAACCTAGTAATGTTTTCATAGATCTATTCTTCCAGGTTATTAAAGCTTCATTGTACTTAGTCGTGAACTGTAGTTAATCCAACCCGATCGTGAAAAGTTTTTTCAATAATCATGATTTACATCATCTAGAGGTAGTCACATTATCTCAAATTGAAAAAACAAGTGACATTTCAAGATTTACTATTTATAAATGGTGTATCTAAGAAAATTAAAACATGCAATTCTTTATGAAAAAATGAGTACATATATGAATAAGTGATTAAAATAGCCTAATTATATACAACCATAGTGTTGGTTATGCTTGTCTAGAAGAGTGAAAGATTGTTCATATAGTGAGTGGGTGCAACTATTATCACTTGATATTGAGATGTGACAAATATTGCATGTTTATTTCATATTTAATGTTTTTTTTTCTTTTTTTAGGTTAGATTTTGTGTTTGATTTATTCATTAGTTTTAGTTGCAATTATTTGTTATGATAAATATTTTAATTGTACAATTTCTAGGAAAATCAATGATTTTGCCTTAAGAGCCTATTTGAAAGTGTGAGCCTATAGAAACCACAAGCACAAAGAAAGAGTAATGTCAACACGTAGTGTGACAAAATAGACACACCATGTGAAAGAATAAATAAAGGTTGGGTGCAGAAAGGTTAACCATTAATCTCAAAAAAAGCCAAAATTGTTGCCAAGCGCCACATATATGTGTTTAATCCTACATATATACAAAAAAAGTGATCTAGAATTAAGGTATTAAACACAATCATATAGCTCCTAGTTCTCTCCATATGGTCATAAGCATCAAGCTCCTTAGGGACCAATCCCAGTTTTATATTTCAATACGATGTCTGTGGTTATATTCTTAATTTTTCCTTACTTATAATTCTTACTTTGCAACGGTGCCAAAAACTTGATCACTAGCAACAACTAGGCAAAAACTTGATTTTGAAACAAATAATAATGCAATTAGTATATTTAAATATGAGATACTACGTAAGTATATGTATCGTTATCAAATAATATAGGACTTTTTATTAAGCCCCGAATATTTAACCTATAGGGAAAAAATAAAATATGTAACTAAAAATTAGAAGAAATTAGATAACAAATTCTACATAGCAAAATATTCTTACTTAAACTTTAGATGTTTTAATATGAATGAAAATTCGATTCATTTTGGTAATTTTTTATAATTGAAAGTAAAGTAAACAACTAGCTAAATTTAACTAGATATTTGTAATATAAAGGTAATATAAATAAAATATCTTTTTCTTATCATGAATTAGAGTTTAGGAGCAATAGTATTCTTTACTATTATTAGTTGTTTACTTTGTGAAACAACTAGCAATCAGTAACAAGTATAGGAATTTTGTTGTGAAAGTATTCAAATTATGTTGTGTCAAATAGGAACAATAATGTTCTTTACCTTTACTGATATACTATAAAGAACATTGGTTAATTTAAAGTTTAAATAGGTAAGGAAGATACTAACTCTCACTTTAGAGTTCCCTCTTCTTACTCCACCTAAGGGCTAACATCTTGTATCAAAACGTAAAAGTATAAACCAAATTGGGGGCTTTAGCCTATCACTCTAAAGTCTTCTAATTATATACCCTTCAACGTTTATTTCCCTATTTATTTGCACTCAATCATATGAATTATATTCTCATCCATACAATCTCATGTGATTCTTATCATTTGTTGATTGAGATAATATCATCTCAGATCTTACATGCTCTCACAAGAGTAATTAAGATCTTAATAGGCCAAATCAAGAAGTAAATTAAGTACAATGTTTAAAATCATCACAACTTATTTTAAAATTAAAGATCATTACTTCACACAACTTCCATCCAATACTTAATCACTTATCATTTTAAGGAAAAAGATAAAGAAAACTACTTAGAAATCATGGAGAAAACACAATCATACTTAGATTTGAAAGTAGAAATCATGCAAATAAATAAGAAGTCTAAATTAAAACCAAATGTAGTCACAAAGATAAAAACTTATCACAAATGCTCTCCACCAAACTCTTGAAGTTCCTTGGAATCTTTTTTCTTCTCTTACAATACAAACTGCAACTCAAAATAAAAATAAAAGGTGGCGGCAACATGTGGAAGAAATCGTAGGGGAGTGTGGAAGGGCTGGAAGAAGTCTCTTCGGGAGGGCTTCAATCTAATAGAAGTCCTTTTATAATTTTCCAAAAGGTGCATTGGTGTTTCTTCAAAATGTGTCCACATTCAATGAACTTTCTAAGAGTTGCCTCCTTTCAAAAGCTAATGGAATGTATTTTCGTGTCTATTAACTATTTCCCACGTTTTCACCAAGGGTTGCTTCAAACACCTCTTAAAAAATTCTTCCAAATTCATTAAATCGCCAAGTAACTACTTTTGGCGCTTAAGCGCGAGGTACTAAACGCTTAGACACGACCTTCTTGGTTTTATTGGCACATAAGCGCCAGTTCTGGGCACTTAGGCACCTCATTTTTTTTGCACACCTTATTAATTTTTGCTCCAAATTTGATCTTTTTTCACTCATTTCATAATTTTTCATTCATTTAATGGTACCTAAAAGAAAAACACACAAATAACTTTCATTAAAGTGCAATATCTCAAATATAGGTATAAAAATGTTTACATAAAGACTATATATTTTAGGTGTATCAAGATTCCCCAAACTTAAAATGCTACATGTCCTTAAGGACACTCCAATCTTTCAAAGCCAAAATAAGTGGATTATGTATATAAGTTTCTTTAGAATATTTTAAAATTTTGATCTAGAAATATAGTAATCCAATTTAGAAAAAAACATTAGTACATGAGAACAACTTAGAGTTTAGAAATTTTTAATGTAAAGAAGTCTGGAAATATGAGTTTCTATCTAATTCAGAAATATTGTAAATTTTCCAAATATATAGTGTAGGCATTCTATCTTCTCCACTTAAAATTTTTTATTAAGAATAATTATATTTACTATATTATATCCTTAAATTAAAGAGTTTCTCAAGTTTCATACTTTAAAAAGATTAGATGTGGAACTAATTTTTGATTAGGCACTAATCCTCAAGCTTCTCCTCCATTTTTTAACTTTTTTTTGTAGCTGAGGATTATATATCAAGATAGGTGATACACCAAAAATATATGCATTTTTAGACCCATATTTTATACTCATTTTTTTATTGCACTTTAATGGAAGGTATTTTGATGTTTTCTTGCAAGTTGTTGATTTTTAGGGCTTAAAACAAAAAGAAAGCAAAAATGATGAAATTTAGAGTCAAAATTTAAGCTTTTGAAGAAACGTTCAGCGTCGGCAGCGCCGAGGTCAGCGCCTGCGGCGTAGAACAATTTAACGTCTGAGATCGACGCCAAAGGCAGTGCAGACCCCGTTTCTAGAAGTTTTCATGTATTTGGATGATTTTTTGAAGAGTTTTTGGAGGCACCTCTTGGAGAACCGACCTTGGGCTATATTTGGGGCCGAACTTCATCAGAAAGTTGGCTCCTTTACATTCATTTTTAGCTCCACATCATTCCATTCCACTACCATATTGGAGTCAATTAGTGATTTTGCTTTCATAGTTTAGAGTTTTTGTGGTGAGATTTAGTGAAACTTTCCGTAAGAGTGTTGAAGAAGGAGAAAAGTGAGAGAATTCTTCTTCCCGCATTTCCAAGGAAAGGCTACAAAGGATTTGCTTTAACAAAGATTTCCAGATAAGTTTGTTTGTTTATTTAGTGTTGTATGAAATTTATTTTATATATGAAATTTGTGTTTTGTCGTATCTTTCTTATGAAGTCTTAGTTGTTCCCTCTATCTTTCCCCCTACTATGAGATGTGGTGAAATGAAGAGATAAAATGAATGTGCCATAATTAAAATATAAAATAAATTGTGATGATTTTTTAACTCCAAACTTAATTTACTTTTCAGTCTGACCAATTGATTTGTTAAAAGATGTTGTGAAACATATGATCCAGGAAGTGGAGTATGAGTTCTACAACAGAGTGATGATCACATTTGATTTCATGAAGGAGAAATTCGTTCATGAAATTAAGTGCAAATAAATAGTGAAATATTATTTTTTGGGTGTGAAATTGGAGAATCTTTAGGGTGACAGACTAAAATCTCAAATTTGGACTTAATATTTAAAAACTAAAGCAAGAAGGGAAGTGGAGCTCTGAAGTGGGAGCCGGTATCCTCCTAGCCTAGCAACAGATTTAGGGACTAAACCTAAGATTAGCCAATGGTTTTCTATGCATTGTATCAGGGTAGAGAATTAAAATTGCTCCTATTTGGCACAATCCAAATTAAAAATATTTATCTCATCTTATTTCACCAGAATTTATTGTAGTGGGAAGGATGTTTTTTCACATAAGAAATCTTCATTACCTAAAAATAGTCTTAGATTAGTATTTAATATTTAAAAGTTGCATTTTTTTTTTGCTAAAAGTTAAGTAATTTAGTTTGGTTAAAATCTCAACATTCAAAATTAGTCACAGTGATTTTGTTTGATTTTCTATAAATTTTTTTATTAAAATTTATCATTCTTAACTTACACTTTCCCCGTAGGATTGATATTTGGAGTTTAAATAGAAAGTCCATTATTACATNGGAAGGTAACGGTTAAATTTAATTAAATTAAATAGTTTTGATAAATTAGGAAATTTAGATAATATATATATAAATTTATAAAAACATAAAAAATTAAAAAAAAAGAAGAGAGAAGTTTATTTAAGAGTTTATTTCTTCTAAATAAATTTTACCTTAGCTTACTTTGTTTGTTTATGTGAAATATTGGATATAAAGGTTTAGTAACTTACGATTTAGAATTAGAACGTACTATTAGAAAAATTTGAAAACAATAAAGAGAAACTAAAAATTTGAAAGAAATGGCAAATAATATTGAAAACCCAATAAATGGAAATCAACAAAGACCTTTAGAAGATTATGCAAATCCGACAGCAGATGAACTTCATTTAACTATTCAAAATTTTGATATTGCTACTAATTCATTTGAGCTTAAACTTGCTATTATTGAAATGGTACAAAATAATCATTTGGAGGATCACCTACTAAAGATCCTAACTTAAACCTTGTTAGTTTTCTTGAAATTTGTGCTACATTTAAATATGACAGAGTATCTAATGATGTTGTTAGGCCTAGACTTTTTCCTTTTTCATTAAGGGATAAAGCCAAGGCCTGGTTAAATTCATTAGCACCCGGATTTATTAGAACTTGGGGAGAACTATTACAAAAATTCTTAGGTAAATATTTTCCACCCTAAAAAACCGCTAATCTTAGAAATGATTTTACATCTTTTTGTCAGTTTGAAGGGAAAACGATATATGAAGCCTTTGAAAGACTTAAGGATCTTCTTAATACACCATGCTTTGCCAGATTGGTTAATAATTCAAACCTTTTACAATGGATTGGTAGGATCATTAATATCTGTTATAGATGCTGCTGTGGGTGGATAATTAATGTTAAAACCTTTTGATGAAGCATATTTTTTAATTGAAGAAAAGGCTACTAATAATTTTCAATGGCCCTCTGAAAGGTTAAATCCTAAGAGAGTAGCCAGTATTCATGATTATGATGCAATGTCTATTTTGGCATCTCAAATTGCTGTTATTTCTAAAAAGATTGATCAAATAAGAGTGAACTATTCTTAAATACCCCCAGTATTAGAAGAAAATTCACTAGGACAGATTATTGATACTCAACAATCTTATGAAACTTTAAACGTTATAAATAATCAAAATAATAATCCCTATTCTAACTATTTTAACCCTGGATGGAAAAATCACCCTAATTTTAGTTGGAATAATTATAATAATTCGGTGAATCCATCTATAAATCTGAACAATCAAGGAAATTTTAATTTTCGACCCTATTATCCTCAAGGATTTAACTCCAATCCTAACCCACAAGTTAAGGAAAAGAAGTTGACATTGGAAGAACTGATGTTGAATATGAGAAATCAAATACAGAATCAAGGGGCTGCTATTAGAAATATCGAAAATCAATTAGGACATATTGCTATTGCACTTAGTAACAGATATTTCAGAATTTTTTCGAGTACTATGGAAGTTAATCCAAAAGATCAAAATAAATAGCAAATTAAAGCTATTCAATTATGAAGTGGAAGAGAAATTGAAACAAGGATCAAAAGAGAAACTAAAATTGATGAAGAGAAGGAAGAAATGGAAAATGATCAACAGGAAAATGAACAAACACAGGTTCCTGTAGAAAAACTATTACCTCCGTTTCCTCAAAGACTAAAGCAGAAGAATAAAGATAAATAATTTACAAAATTTTTGGAAATCCTTAAGATGTTAACGATAAATATTCCTTTTGTTGAAGCTCTGGAACAAATGTCAAGTTATGCAAAATTTATAAATGATGTAATAAATAAGAAAATGAAGTTTACAGAGCATGAGACTGTTGCACTCAGTGAAGAGTGTAGTGCTATTATTCAGAAAAAACTTCCTGAAAAATTAAAAGATCCTGGTAGCTTTACTATTCCTTGTGCAATTGGTGAAAAGTTTTATGGAAAGGCTTTATGTGATTTATGAGCGAGTATCAATCTTATGCCCTTATCAATCTTTAAACGTTTAGATTTGGGAGAAATTTCCTCTACTACTGTAACTCTTTAGTTAGCTGACCGATCAATAACTTATCCAAAAGGAGTTATAGAGGATGTACTAGTCAAAGTGGATAAATTTATTTTTTTAATAGATTTTATAGTATTAGATATGGAGAAAGATAAAGAGATTCCTATTATTTTAGGGAGACCATTTCTTGAAATAGGAAGAGATGTAATAGATGTAGAAAAAAGGAGAATTAATAATGAGAGTTAATGATCAAGAAGTAAAATTTAATAGAGGAAAAGCTATGAAATATCCTGCAATAGAAAAAGATAATGAATGTTTCAAGATGGAAGTAGCTAAGTATTTAAGTAATGAACAGTTTAAGAAAGAATTTGAAGATAAATTTAAGCAAGGATAAATTTTTGAAAATAAAGATGAAGTTAAAGAAGAAGAGTTGGATTATATTTAGGGAAAATTTGAAATGTTAGACTTATTGGAAAACGATAGTAAAAATCTTATTCTTTCAAGTATTAAATCACCTGAACTTGAGTTAAAAATATTACCTGCCCATTTAAAGTATGTATTTTTAGGAGAATCATCTACATTGTCTGTTATTATATCTTCCGAGTTAACTGAAACTCGAGAAAAAGAGTTAATAGAAATGTTACAATAGTATAAAAAGGCTTTTGGATGAACTTTAGCAGATATTAAAGAAATTAGTCCTTTAATTTGTATGCACATAATTTTATTAGATGAACAATATGAACCTAAAGTTGATCCTCAGAGAGGATAATGAAAGAAGTTAGAAAAGAGATATTAAAATAGTTAGATGCTGGAATTATATATCCTATTTCAGATAGCGTTTCGGTAAGCCCAATTCACTGTGTTCCAAAGAAAGGAGGAGTTACTGTTGAAGAAAATAAGAAAAATGAATTAATACTAATAAGACAAGTAACTGGTTGGCGAATTTGCATTGACTATAGAAAATTAAATATGATCACCAGAAAAGATCACTTTTCTTTACCCTTTCTAGACCAAATGTTGGATAGATTTGCAAGTAATAATTATTATTATTTTTTAGATGGATATATCGGTTATCACCAAATTCCAATTGCTCTAGAAGATAAAGAGAAAACAACATTTACAAGCCCATATGGAATATTTTCTTTTTGTAGAATGCCTTTTGGACTATACAATGCACTTACAACATTTCAAAGATGTATGATGTCAATTTTAGTAATTTTATAGAACATGGAATGGAAGTGTTTATGGACAATTTTTTTCGTATTTGGAACTTTGTTTGAATTATTCCTTAATAATTTAGAAAAACTTCTAGAAGTATGTGAAAAAGTCAATTTAGTATTAAATTAGGGAAAATGTCAATTTATAGTTGCAGAAGGTATTGTACTTGGGCATAAAATTTCTAAAAAGGCATGGAAGTAGATCCTGCAAAAATCCAAGTTATAGAAAAATTACCACCACCTACTAGTGTTAAAATGGTGAGAAGTTTTCTAGGACATGTTGGTTTTTACAAGCGCTACATAAAAAATTTTTTAAAAATAACTAAGCCTTTATGGAACTTTTAGAAAAAAGATACAAAATTTGATTTTAATGAAGAATGCATAAAAGCATTTGAATTATTAAAGAAAAAATTAGTCACTACACCTATAATAGTATCACCTAACTAAGAGAAACCATTTGAAATAATGTGTGATGCTAGTGATTATGCTATTGGGGCTGTATTAGGACAAATGCACGATAATGTTTTTAAGGTTATATATTATGCTAGCAAGACTCTAAATGAGGCTCAAATTATTTATACTACTACAAAAAGAGAGTTGTTAGCTATTGTTTATGCCTTTGATAAATTTAAATCTTGTTTAATTGGAACTAAATGAATAGTGCATACATATCATTTTGCCATTAAATATTTAATGAAAAAGAATGATGTTCAACCAATATTAATTAGATGGATACTTCTATTGCAAGGGTTTGATTTTACTGTGATTGGTAGAAAGGAAAATGATAATCAAATAGCTGATCATTTGTCTAAAATAGAAATAAAAATATTAACTAATTTTGCAAATGAAATTTTAGAGAATTTCTCTGATGAACAATTATATAGTACTGGTGAAATGGATGTACCTTAGTATGCTGATATAGTGAATTATATTGTAAGTGATACTCTACCACCTCATATAAAAAAATCATAATTAAACGATATAATAAATTATATTGTAAGTGATAATCTACTACCAGATATTAAGAATCAACAATTAATAAAAAATTATATATGATTCAAAAGACTATTTTTGGGATGACCCATATGCGTATAAACAATAAATTAAAGAAATTTATATATGATTCAAATTTCTATTTTTGGGATGACCCATATTTATATAAATAATGTAAAGATTCTTATTATTAGAAGGTGTGTGTCTTATGAAGAAACTCAACAGAGCATGATTCTGAATTTGGAGGACATTTTGGAACAAATAGAACTGCATATAAAATTTTACAAGCAGGATTTTATTGCCCTACTATTTTTAAAGATGTTAATGAATATATTAAAACGTGTGATAGATGTCAACGTGTAGGAAATATAACTAGAAGAAATGAAATGCCTCTAAATTAAACATTGGAAGTTGAAATTTTTTATGTGTGGGGATTAGATTTTATGGGACCATTTATGCCTTCATTTAGAAAATTATATATATTACTTGTTGTTGATTATATGTCCAAATGGATTGAAGCTATTGCTGTAGCTAGATGTGATGCTCAGAGTGTTTCTAAATTTTTAATTAAGAATATTTTTACAAGATATGGAGTGCCGAGAATAATTATTACTGATGGAGGATCTCATTTCAGGAATAAGAGAATCAAAAAATTAATTAAGAAATATGATATTATGCATAGATTCTCTACTGTTTATCATCCTCAGACTAGTGGTCTAGCCTAGATATCAAATTGTGAAATTAAATGCATTTTAGAAAAGGCTGTAAACCCTTATAAATTAGATTGGTCTGCTAAACTTGACACATCATTATGGGTCTATAAAACTGCTTATAAATCTCATATAGGAAAGTCTTCATACAGACTGATATTTGAAAAAAGATGTCACTTACTTGTAGAATTAACATAAAGCATTTTAGGCTATTAAAGAATTTAATTTTAATTTAAAGGATGTTGGTGAGAAAATGCATAAAGCATATTGGGCTATTAAGGAATTTAATTTTAATCTAAAAGATGCTGGTGAGAAAAACATTTTGGGTTATTAAAGAATTTAATTTTAATCTAAAAGATGCTGGTGAGAAAAGATTATTGTAACTCAATGAACTTGAAGAGATTAGAAATGCAACATATGATAATGCAAAAATCTATACAGAGAAAATGAAAATATGACATGATAGGAAAATTATACAAAAGAAATTTAAACCTGGACAAAAAGTTCTCTTATATAATATAAGATTGAGACTATTTCCAGGAAAACTGAAATCCAGATGATCAGGGCCATTTAAAGTAATTAAAGTCTATCATTATGGAACTGCTGTGATTAAAGATCCTAATACTAACCATTTAAAGTGATTAAAGTTTATCATTATGGAATTATTGTTATTAAAGATCCTAACACTGAAATGGTATTTAAAGTTAATGGACATCGTTTGAAACACTATTATGAAGGGCACATACCTCAATTTAAAAAAGTTTTAATGTTAAGTCAACCCAACTAAACAAATGATATGTCGCACTGACTACATTAAACCAAGCACTTTATGGGAGGCAACCTATACTTATATGTTTATGTATTGCTACTTAGTTTGTTAAGTGTCTTATATATTAGTAGATAATAATCCTACACAATTACATTTATTATAAATTAAGCCTAATATTGGTATTGGTAGAAAATTTGAGATTTAATTGAATGAAAAATAAAAAAAATCACAAAAATTTGGCCACTGGCGCTGACGACGCCCAAGGAAATTGATCTCAGCGCCAGCAGTGCCCCATCGAGAGCGCCAACAGCACCGAGGACGGTTGGACGGTTCCTGCGACTTTTGACGGACTTTGGTTGAATTTTGCTCCATAATAACCGTCGGGAGGTATTTTTAAAGTCCTAAAAACTGCCTAGGATGCCTAAAAACTTCCTATTTCCGGACTTCATGGCTTCAAATTCCAGAAATAATTTGAGGTATGTAGTTTTTAATAGAAGAAAGTTTATTAGTTTCGACGCATAGAGATTATACGATAAAATTATTACGAAGAAGAAATTGATCAAGGAAAGAGGACTTGTTAATCATGGGTTGATCAATCCAAGTGCTCTAGTTAACAAGATCATTCTGCAAAGGCGATGAGAAGTTATGTGTTACACTACCACTGCGGTTGTTATACCTGTAGTGAATGAGTTCTATGCAAATCTACATGGAATTACCCAAGGAGTTGTCTTCATTTGAGGTAAGTTGTAACATTACTCCTAGGAGGATTAATGAATTGTATATGATAGAAAATGTTCCAATATGTCATTATGCAAATTTCATTCCTACGCGAGATTTGATGCAAGATATTTATAATTTTCTGATGGATGAAAGTGATATGTGGGAAGTACGAGATGAAGGATATATTAGTTTTCCTACTTCGTCACTTAATCTAATTTCGAAACAATGACATTTCTTTATTTATGCAAAATTACTCCCTACTATGAAGATCAGTAGAGTCCCTACGGAGAGTGTTATTCTAAACTACTGCATTCAAATGGAGAAACATATTGATATAGGTTCAATTATATTTAAATTTGATATGGAAATCATTATGAATGGGCCAATTTATGGACTTGGGCATCCTTCAACAATTTTTCTGATATGCAGTCAATCCCAAGTGCCATATGAAAGTTGGGAAAAAATTTTACTACCATGGGAGCCTATGATTCCTATTGATGATCAGTATTTTGGTAATGGAAATGAAGCACTAAATGCTATTATAGATCATTCTTCACATGCTTCATCTCCATTAATGCCACCAAAAGTTGGAAGTTTGCTTGCTTTAGAGAATAAATTAAAGAAAATTGAAAGAGAACGTCATAGTATTACGAATGCAGTGGAAGATTTCAAGTTCCTTTTAATCACCTAGATTGGAGAATGAAAGAAAATTTTGATCACACTGGAACTTTTGAAGCAGGATTAGTTCAAATGTTTAAAGAGAAGGGGTGGATTGAAGAAAATTTGACTGATTAATTCGCGTACCGATCCTTCTACAACCTATATGTTCATTACTAATGTATGAGAGATATTATAGGAGGTGAAAGCACTGAAGATGAGGCTGAATGATTAATGATTGTGAACTCTTTACTTGCTTAAGAATGTTTATGTGTTTTAGTGTAATTGTATGAATTCGGTTGGGTCTGATTTGGTTTGTTTTTGCTTTAAAATTCTGAACTTTAATTATGTGTATAGTTTTGTGTCAATGTTTCGTGTTGTGACTTGATTTTGACGTTGATTTATTTTTAGTTTGTTTAATAGGTATGAATTTGTGAAATGTGTTTGTAAAAAGTGTATTTTCATATATAAAAGACAGTTTGTTGTTGTTTATGAAAATGATTATCTGTGAAATGTGTATTTGTGAATTTAGATAATAATTTGTGTTTAAAAATACTAAAAACTTTGGAGAGAATTGAAAGGAAATTAAAATTTTGAAAAATCAAAATAATGAATTTCGAGCCTTCAGCGCCGACGACGCCCTCAACCCAAGAGCAGTGAATTAACCTTTTAATTCGTGATTTTCACTGCAAACCTCCATTTTTACCCCCCTTAAGTCACCTTCAACCTTTGTTTTGCACCTAGGTCTTGATTTTGGGTGGATTTGAGGCGATTTTGAGGCAAAGAAACTTCGGATTTCATCTTCTTTAGGTAAGAGCTATATTTTAAAGTAAAATTTTTTAGTTTTCACCAAAGATTTTTCTCACATTGACCAGATCCAAAATTTTGAAATTTTTTTGAGAAATTTTGAGAATTTTTTTTGGTGAAGAACTCTTACTTAGTGGATTTAAGTTTAAAGTAGTTTATATTTTAATTTTTAGAATTTTTGGGATTTATTCAAAATGTTTCAATTTTTTTTAGATTTCCTATGGCACCTAGATCGAGCAAAAGAAAAGTAGAATATGACGAACATGGATTTTTAAGCTTTAGATCTAGTGCTCGAATTCATAGTTTGCAAGAAAATAAAAAAGTAATTCAGGACTGAGGTTTTTAAAATCTGGGCGGAGAAGTTGAACGATTGATTATCGCTCGGTAATGGAAAAACTTTTATTATTTTACTACCGATGCGATTGTTGGGATTGTAATGAAATTTTATGCTAATCTTCCTGATGCTTCTGATGATTTTGTTTTTGTTTGAGGAAAAAGGGTGGAGTTTACTCCAAGTAAAATTAATGAGTTTTATCTGTTAGAAGAAGTGTATAGATGTCAATATTATTCTTTTTCCGCTACAAATTAGGCTTTAGATGAAGTTATTTCTTTTTTGACAAGTGAAAAAGGGGCTTGGAAAAAAAATAGAGTTAAAGTTAACTTTCCCCTTTCTATGTTAAATGTAGTATCTAAAGCCCGACACTATTGTATTTCTGGGAGGATGATTTCNTTCAAGAACAATTTACATAGAAACCGGTATATATTAATCTTTTGAATTTTTATTTTTAAATTTATTTATTTATTTATTTATGTAACAACTAATTTTTTATATCATGATAAAAGTATTATTATGTAATTATCTCTAACCCTATTTGCTTGTTCTTCTATTAGCTCTTGCAGCCAATTTCGGGAATAGTGGTAATACACGTAAAATCTACTCTTATATATAATTATAATTAAATGAAATAGTTTATAAATATAATTTAGAAATAAAAGGTGAGATTGCCCAATAATTCAAAAGAAGTAAATGGATGACAATTGTGAAGAATTGAAGAATAAAAAAAAAAATCAATGGCCTTTCTAGTTGATTCCTTAAATCTAAATCCTTAGATGGTGAGCAAAAAAAGAAGAAATGATTTATGTCTCAAGACTCAAGAAGAATAAGGAGGTATTTTTCATGGGGAGTATAAGTCTTATCATATGATGGTTGTAATTTGTTTATAGAATAACTGTTTAAGAAAATCATGTCAATTTAAAAATAATCTCAATATGTTGTTGCTTTATAGAGATCGGACTAAGAAGTACTAAGAAGGCAAAAGCTTGATATGCATAAATCCTAAAAGATAGTATGATTTGTTCGAAGAATTTCTTAATAAAGTGATTTATACTATAAAAAAGCTTGTGTATGCTAGATATAGGGTTGAATCACATATGCACATAGCACATAAGGTTAATGAAAAATTAATATCAGATTTTCATCTTTTATGAAACAAAAAAAAGAAGAAGAAAAAATGATTTCAAAAGCAATAGTTCTTTTATGCATATAATGAAAAAGAAAATTTGATGAATGATAAGAGGGATTTCTTCTTATATAAGAGATTCCATAAAAATATAAGTCAATTGATTCAATGAGGTGCGACCAACAAATCATATCTTAACCTATATAAAAAAAACTACCAAGAAATCATATCATTAAAGTCAAATCAATAGCATGTATGAAATACGAGGTATGCATTTCCCAAAGCAAAGAAATTTTCTAAAGTTAATGCACTTAAGGAAACCTTTAAGAGACAATGTTAATTAAAAAGTTGTTTTTATTTTAATTTAATGGGGTGTTGATTATAATTCAAAGATTATTGCGAAAAAAAATTGCCCATAATTCAAGATGAAACAAGTTGTAAGATAGAAGGTGAATCGCCATCAAGTTCACTTAAGAAAAAAATCCATGTAAGAACAATCATGTTTTCATGGATGACAATAAGGACTCCATGAAAAAAATTAAAAATAACCTAATAATGTTTTCATAGATCTATTCTTCCAGGTTATTAAAGCTTCATTGTACTTAGTCGTGAACTGTAGTTAATCCAACCCGGTCGTGAAAAGCTTTTTCAATAATCATGATTTACATCATCTAGAGGTAGTCACATTATCTCAAATTGAGAAAACAAGTGACATTTCAAGATAGACTATTTATAAATGGTGTATCTAATAAAATTAAAACATGCAATTCTTTGTGGAAAATGAGTACATATATAAATAAGTGGTTAAAATAGCCTAATTATATACAACCATAGTGTTGGTTATGCTTGTCTAGGAGAGTGAATGTGATGATTTTTCATATAGTGAGTGGGTGCAACTATTATCACTTGATATTGAGATGTGACAAATATTGCATGTTTATTTCATATTTAATGTTTTTTTCTTTTTTTCAGGTTATATTTTGTGTTTGATTTATTCACTAATTTTAGTTGCAATTCTTTGTTATGATAAATATTTTAATTATATGATTTCTAGGAAAATCAATGATTTTGCCTTAAGAGCCTATTTGAAAGTGTGAGCCTATATAAAACCACAAGCACAAAGAAAGACTAAAGTCAACACGTAGTGTGACAAAATAGACACACCATGTGAAAGAATAAATAAAGGTTGGGTGCAGAAAGGTTAATCATTAATCTCAAAAAAGCAAAATTGTTGCCAAGCGCCACATATATGTGTCTAATCCTACATAAATACAACAAAAGTGATCTAGAATTAAGGTATGAAACACAATCATACAGCTCCCAGTTCTTTCCATATGGTCATAAGCATCAAGCAATGGGATACTACGCAAGTATATGCAATTATTATATTTAAATATGAGATACTACGCAAGTATATGTATCGTTATCAAGTAATATAGAGCTTTTTTATTAAATCCCAAATATTGAACCTATAGGAAAAAAAAAAATACGCAACTAAAAATCAGAAGAAATTAGATAACAACTTCTACTTAGCAAAATATTCTTACTCAAACTTTAGATGTTTAATATGAATGAAAATTGGATTCATTTTGGTAATTCTTTATAATTGAAAATAAAGTAAACAACTAACTAAATTTAACTAGATATTTGTAAGATGAATGTCATATAAATAAAATATCTTTTTTCTTATTATGAATTAGAGTTTAGGAGCAATAGTACTATTTACTATTGTTAGTTGTTTACTTTGTGAAACAACTAGTAATTAGTAACAAGTATAGGAATTCTGTTGTGAAAGTATTCAAATTATGTTGTGTCAAATAGAAGCAATAGTGTTCTTTACCTTTACTAGATATACTATAAAGAACATTGGTTAATTTAAAGTTTGAATAGGTAAGGAAGATACTAACTCTCACTCTAGAGTTCGCTCTTCTCACACCACCTAAGGGCTAACATCTCGTATCAAAACCTAAAAGTATAAACCAAATTGAGGTACTAATTCTTCTAGTTCTATACCCTTCAAAGTTTATTTGTCTATTTATTTGCACTCAATCATATGAATTACATTCTCATCCATACAATCTCATGTGATTCTTATCATTTGTTGACTGAGATAATATCATCTCAAATCTTACAAGTTCTCACAATAGTTATTAACATTTTAATAGGTCAAACCAAGAAGTAAATTAAGTACAAGGTTTAAAATCATCACAACTTATTCCATTTAAAATCATCACAACTTATTCCAACATTAAATATTATTAATTCACACAACTTTCATCCAATACTTAATCACTCATCATTTTAAGAAAAAAAACATAAAGAAAACTACTTAGAATTCATGGAGAAATCAAGCAAATAAACAAGAAGTCTAAATTAAAATAAAATATAGTCACAAAGATAAAAACTTATCTCAAATGCTCTCCACCAAACTCTTGAAGTTCCTTGGAATCTTTTCCTTCTCTTACAATACAAACTGCAACTAAAAATAAAAATAAAAGGTGGCCCGCATGTGGAAGAAATCGCAGAGGAGTGTGGAAGGGTTGGAAGAATTCTCTTCTAGGGGGGCTTCAATCCAATCGAAGTCCTTTTATAATTTTCCAAAAGGTGCATTGGTGTCTCTTCAAAATGTGTCCACATTCAATGAATTTTCCAAGAGTTGCCTCCTTTCAAAAGCTAATGGAATGTATTTTCGTGTCTATTAACTATTTCCCACATTTTCACAAAGGGTTGCTTCAAACACCTCTTAAAAAATTCTTCTAAATTCATTAAATCGCCAACTACTTTTGGCACCTAAGCGCGAGGTACTGGACGCTTAGGCATGGCCTTCTTGGTTTTATTGTCACGTAAGTGCCGGTTCTAAGCGCTTAGGCACCTTAGTTCTTTTGCACACCTTCTTAATTTTTGCTCCAAATTTGGTCATTTTTCACTGATTTCACAATTTTTCATTTATTTAATTGTACCTGAAAGAAAAACACACAAATAACTTCCATTAAAGTGCAATATCTCAAAAATAGGTATAAAAATGTTTACATAAAGACTATATATTTTAGGTGTATCAAGATTTCCCAAACTTAAAATGTTACTTGTCCTTAAGTGACACTCCAATTTTTCAAAACCAAAATAAGTAGATTATGTATATGAGTTTCTTTAGAATATTTTAAAATTTTGATCTAGAAATATAGTTGTCCAATTTAGAAAAAACATTAGTATATGAGAACAACTTAGAGTTTAAAAATTTTTTATGTAAGAAAGTCTGAAAATATGAGTTTCTATCTAGTTCAGAAATATTATAAATTTTCCAAATATATACTTTAGGCTTTCTATCTTCTCCACTTAAAATTTTTTTTTAAGAATAATTATAATTACTATATTATATCCTTAAGCTTAAGAGTTTCTCAAGTCTTATACTTTAAAAAGATTAGATGTAGAATCAATTTTTTATTAGGCATTAATCCTCAAGCTTCTCCTCTCTTTTTCAACTTTTTTTTGCAGGTGAGGATTATATATCAAGATAGGTGATACACCGAAAATATATTCATTTTTAGACCCCTATTTTATACTCATTTTTGGTGATACTGCACTTTAATGAAAGGTATTTTGATGTTTTCTTGTAGGTTGTTGATTTTTAGGGCTTAAAGCAAAAAGAAAGCAAAAAGGATGAAATTTAGAGTTAAAATTTAAGTTTTTGGAGAAATGCTCAACGCCGGCAGCGCCGAGGTCAACGCTGACGACGTAGAACAATTTAACGCTGGAGATATTTACTCAGCGCTGACGGTGTCAAAAGCGGTGCAAACCCCGTTTCTAGAAGGTTCGATGTATTTGGACGATTTTTTTAAGAGTTTTTGGAGGCACCTCTTGGAGAACCTACCTTGGGCTCTATTTGGGGCCAAATTTCATCAGAAAATTGGCCCCTCTACGTTCATTTTTCGCTCCACATCATTCTATTCCACTACCATATTGGAGTCAATTAGCGATTTTTCTGTCATAGTTTAGAGTTTTTGTGGTGAGATTTAGTGTGAAACTTTCCGTAAGAGTGTTGGAGAAGGAGAAAAGCGAGAGAATTCTTCTTCCCACATTTCTAGGGAAAGGCTACAAAGGATTTGCTTTAAGAAAGATTTCTAGATAAGATAAGTTTGTTTGTTTATTTAGTGTTGTATGAACTTTATTTTATATATGGAAATTTATGTTTTGTCGTATCTTTCTCATGAAGTCTGAGTAGTTCCCTTTATCTTTCCCCCTACTATGAGATATGATGAAATGAAGAGATAAAATGAATGTTCCATAATTAAAATATAAAATAAGTTGTGATGATTTTTTAACTCTAAACTTAATTTAATTTTCAATCTGGCCAATTGATTTGTTAAAATATGTTGTAAAACATATGATCCGGGAAATGGAATATGAGTTCTACAACAGAGTGAGGATCACATTTGATTTCATGAAGGATAAATTCTTTCATGAAATTAAGTGCAAATAAATAGGAAAATATTGTTTGTTGTGTAAAATTGGAGAAACTTTAGGGTGACAGACTAAAATCTCCAATTTAGTCTTAATGTTTAAAAACTAAAGCAAGAGTTAGCCTTCAGGTGAAGGGAAGTGGGAGCTCTAGAGTGGGAGCCGGTATTCTCTTAGCCTAGCCACAAATTTAGGGACTAAACCTAAGATTAGCCAATGATTTTCTATGCACTGTTTCAAGGTAGAAAATTAAAATTGCTCATATTTGGCACAATCCATATTAAAAACATTTATGTCATCTTATTTCATCATAATTTCATTGTAGTGGGAATGATGTTTTTTCACATAAGAAATCTTCATTACCTAAACATGGTTCTTAGATTAGTATTTAATATTTAAAAGTTACATTTTTATTTTTGCTAATAGTTAAGTAATTTAGTTTGGTTAAAATCTCAACATTTGAAATTAATGAGAGTGATTTTGTTTGATTTTATATAAATTTCCTATTAAAATTTATCATTGCTAACTTACACTTTCCCCGTAGGATTGATATTTGGGGCTTAAATAAAAAATGCATTATTACTTGATAATGATACATATACTTGTGTATAATCTCATTATTCATTGTTTAATATATATATATATATATATATATATATTACACAACTTACTTTTCATATAAGGATCAAGTTTTTGGTGCTGTAGTGGTGTCAACTTCATAAATCCTTACATACAAAAATTTCAGAATCAAGTTTTTGGGGCTGTTGCCGGAGAAGGTAACAATTAAATTTAATTAAATTAAATAGTTTTGATAAATTAGGAAATTTAGATAATATATATACAAATTTAAACAAACATAAAAAAAAAGAAGAGAGAAGTTTATTTAAGAGTTTATTTCTTCTAAATAAATTTTACCTTAGCTTACTTTATTTGTTTATGTGAAATATTGGATGTGAAGGTTTAGTACCTTACGATTCAGAATTAGAACGTACTATTAGGAAAATTCAAAAACAACAAAGAGAAACTAAAAATTTGAAAGAAATGACAAATAGTATAGAAAATCCAATAAATGGAAATCGTTAAAGATCTTAAAAGATTATGCAAATCCGACAGCATATAAACTTCATTTAACTATTCAAAATCTTTATGTTGCTGCTAATTCATTTGAGCTTAAACCTGCTACTATCCAAATAGTACAAAATAATCAGTTTGGAGGATCAACTACTGAAGATCCTAACTTACATCTTGCTGGTTTTCTTGAAATTTGTGCTACATTTAAATATGAGAGTGTCTAATGATGTTGTTAGGCTTAGGCTTTTTCCTTTTTCATTAAGGGATAAAGCCAAGGCCTGGTTAAATTCATTAGCACCCAGATGTATTAGAACTTGGGGAGAACTATCACAAAAATTCTTGGGTAAATATTTTCCACCCACGAAAACCGTTAATCTTAGAAATGATATTACATCTTTTTAAGTTGGAAGGGGAAACAATATATGAAGCCTGAGAAAGAATTAAGGATCTTCTTATAAAATGTCCACACCATGCTTTGCCAGATTGGTTAATAAGTTAAACATTTTACAATGGATTGGTAGGATCATTAAGATCTATTATAGATGTTATTGTGGGTGGATCATTAATGTCAAAACCTTTTGATGAAGCATATTCTTTAATTGAAGAAAAGGCTACTAATAATTTTCAATGACCCTCTGAAAGGGTAAATCCTAAGAGAGTAGCCAATGTTCATGATTATGATGCAATGTATATTTTGGCATCTCAAATTGCTGTTATTTCTAAAAAGATTGATCAAATAAGAGTGAATTATTCTTAAATACCCCCAGTATTAAAGGAAAATTCACTAGAACAGATCATTAATACTTAATAATTTTATGAAACTTTAAATGATATAAATAATCAAAACAACGATCCCTATTATAATTATTTTAACCCTGGATGGAAAAATCACCCTAATTTTAGTTGGAATAATTATGATAATTTAGTGAATCCATCTGGAAATCTGAACAATCAAGGAAATCCTAATTTTCGACCTTATTATCCTCAAGGATTTAACTCCAATTCTAACCCACAAGTTAAGGAAAAGAAGTTGACAATGAAAGAAGTAATGTTGAATATGGGAAAAAAAATATAGAATCAAGGGGCTGCTATTAGAAATATTGAAAATCAATTAGGACATATTGCTACTGCACATACTAACAGATCTTCTGGAATTCTTCCGAGTACTGTGGAAGTTAATCCAAGAGATCAAAATAAAGAGAAAATTAAAGTTATTTAATTATGAAGTGGAAGAGAAATTGAAAAAAGGATCCAAAGAGAAACTAAAGTTGATGAAGAGAAGGAAGAAATGGAAAATGATCAACAGGAAAATGAACAAACACAGGTTCCTGTAGAAAAATCATTATCTCTGTTTCCTCAAAGACTGAATCAAAATGGAAAATGATCAATAGGAAAATGAACAAACGCAGGTTCCTTTTGAAAAATCATCACCTCTGTTTCCTTAAAGACTGAAGCAGAAGAATAAAAATAAATAATTTACAAAATTTTTGGAAATCCTTAAGAAGTTAACGATAAATATTCCTTTTGTTGAAGCTTTGGAATAAATGCCAAGTTATGCAAAATTTATGAAAGATCTACTAAATAAGAAAAGGAAGTTTACAGGTCATGAGACCGCTGCACTCAGTGAAGAGTTTAGTGCTATTATTCAGAAAAAGCTTCCAGAAAAATTAAAAGATCCAGATAGTTTTACTATACTTTGTGCAATTGTTGAAAAGTTTTATGGAAAGGCTTTATGTGATTTATGAGCGAGTATCAATCTTATGCCTTTATCGATCTTTAAACATTTAAATTTAGAGAAATTTCTCCTACTACTGTAACTCTTCAGTTAGCTGACTGATCAATAACTTATCCAAAAGGAGTTATAGATGATGTACTAGTCAAAGTGGATAAATTTATTTTTCCTGTAGATTTTATAGTATTTGATATGGAGGAAGATAAAGAGATTTCTATTATTTCAGGGTGACCATTTCTTGCAACAAGAAGAGATGTAATAGATGTACAAAAATGAGAATTAATAATGAGAGTTAATGGTCAAAGAAGTAGATGTGCAAAAAGGAGAATTAATAATGAGAGTTAATGATCAAGAAGAAAAATTTAATATAATAAAAGCTATGAAATATCCTGCAATAGAAAAAGATAATGAATGTTTCAGGATGGAAGTAACTGAGTATTTAAGTAATGAACAGTTTAAGAAAGAATTCGAAGATAAATTCAAGCAAGGAGAAAATTTTGAAAATGAAGATGAAGTTAAAGAAGAAGATTTGGATTATATTCAGGGCAAGTTTGAAACGTTAGATTTGTTGGAAAACGATAGTAAAAATCTTATTCCTTCAATTATTAAATCACCTGAACTTGAATTAAAAATATTACCTGCCCATTTAAAATATGTATTTTTAGGAGAATCATCTACTTTGCCTGTTATTATATCAGGAAGAAAAGTTAATTGGAAAAGATATAAAAAGGCTTTTGGATGGACTTTAGCAAATATTAAAGGAATTAGTCCTTCAATTTGTATGCACAAAATTACAGATATTAAAGGAATTAGTCCTTCAATTTGTATGCACAGAATTCTATTAGATGAACAATTATGAACCTAAAGCTGATCCTCAGAGAAGATTAAACCCGATAATGAAAGAAGTTGTTAAAAAAAAGATTTTAAAATGGTTAGATGCTTGAATTATATATCCTATTTCAAATAGTATTTGGGTAAGCCCAATTCACTATGTTCTAAATAAATGAGGAGTGACTGTTGAAGAAAACAAAAAAATGAATTAATACCAATAAGACAAGTATCTAGTTGGAGAATTTGCATTGATTATAGAGAAATTAAATATGGCCACCAGAAAAGATCACTTTCCTTTACCTTTTCTAGACCAAATGTTGGATAGATTGGCAGGGAATAAGTATTATTATTTTTTAGATGGATATACCGGTTATCACCAAATTTCAATTGCTCTAGATGATCAAGAGAAAACAACATTTACAAGCTCATATGGAACATTTGCTTTTCGTAGAATGTCTTTTGGACTATGCAATGCACCTGCAACATTTCAAAGATGTATGATGTCAATTTTAGTAATTTTACAGAACATGGAATGGAAGTGTTTATAGATGATTTTTTTGTATTTGGAACTTCATTTGAATTATTTCTTTAATAATTTAGAAAAAATTCTAGAAGTATGTGAAAAAGTCAATTTAGTATTAAATTGGAGAAAATGTCAATTTATGGCTGTAGGAGGTATTGCACTTGGGCATAAAATTTCTTAAAAAGGCATGGAAGTAGATCTTGTAAAAATCGAGTTATAGAAAAATTACCACCACCTACTAGTGTTAAAGGGGTGAGAAGTTTTCTAGGACATGCTAGTTTTTACATGAGCTACATAAAAAAATTTTCAAAAATAACTAAGCACTATGCCAACTTTTAGAAAAAAGATACGAAATTTGATTTTAATGAAGAATGCATAAAAGCATTTGAATTATTAAAGAAAAAAAATAGTCATTGCACCTACAATAGTACCACCTAACTGGGAAAAATCATTTGAAATAATGTGTGATGCTAGTGATTATGTTATTGGGGTTGTATTAGGACAAGGGCACGACAATGTTTTTAAGGTTATATATTATGCTAGCAAGATTCTAAATGAGGCTCAAATTAATTATATTACTACAGAAAAAGAGTTATTAGCTATTGTTTATGTCTTTGATAAATTTAGACCTTGTTTAATTGGAACTAAATGAATAGTGCATACAAATCATTATGCTATTAAATATTTAATGAATAATAAGGATGTTAAACCAAGATTAATTAAATACTTCTATTGCAAGAGTTTGATTTTACTGTGATTGATAGAAAGGGAAATGATAATAAAATAGTTGATAATTTGTCTAGAATAGAAAAAGAAATATTAACTAATTTTGCAAAAGAAATTTTAGAAAATTTCCATGATGAATAATTATATAGTATTAATGACATGGACGTACCGTAGTATGCTGATATAAAGAATTTTATTGTAAGTGATATTACTATCACCTGATATAAAAAATCCACAATTAAGGAAATTTATATATGATTCAAAGACTATTTTTGGGATGACCCATATTTATATAAACAATGTAAAGATCTAATTATTAGAAGATGCGTGTCTTAAAAAGAAACTCAACAGATAATTGAAAGATGTCATGATTTTGAATTTGGAGGACATTTCGGAACAAATAGAACTGCATACAAAATTTTAAAAGCTGGATTTTATTGGCCTAGTATTTTTAAAGATGTTAATGAATATATTAAAATGTGCAATAGATGCCAACGCGTAAGAAATATATCTAGAAGAAATGAAAATCCTCTAAATTACACATTGAAAGTTGAAATTTTTCATGTTAGGGATTAGATTTTATGGGACCATTTATGCCTTCATTTGAAAATTTATATATATTACTTGTTGTTGATTAAATGTCCAAATGGATTGAAGCTATTGCTTATGCCTTCATTTGGAAACTTATATATATTACTTGCTGTTGATTATATGTCCAAATGGATTAAAGTTATTGTTGTACCTAGATGTGATGTTCGGAGTGTTTCTAAATTTTTAATTAAGAATATTTTTACAAGATATGGAATGCCGGGAATAATTATTACTGATGGAGGATCTCATTTCAGGAATAAGAGAATTGAAAAATTAATTAAGAAATATGATATTATGCATAGATTCTCTACTGCTTATCATCCTAAGACTAGTGGTCTAGCAGAGATATCAAATCATGAAATTAAACGTATTTTAGAAAAGGCTGTAAATCCTTATAAGTTAGATTGGTCTGCTAGACTTGACACATCATTATGAGCATATAGAACTGCTTATAAGTCTCCTATCGGATTGTCTCCATACATACTGATATTTAGAAAAACATGCCACTTACCTATAGAATTAGAGCATAAAGCATTTTGGGCTATTAAGGAATTTAATTTTAATCTAAAAGCTGCTGGTGAGAAAAGATTATTGTAACTCAATGAACTTTAAGGGATTAGAAATGAAGCATAGGATAATGCAAAAATCTATACAGAGAAAATGAAAATATGGTATGAGAGGAAGATTATTCAGAAGAAATTTGAACCTGGACAAGAAATTCTATTATATAATACAAGATTGAGATTGTTTTCAGGAAATTGAAATTCAGATGGTTAGGGCCATTTATGGAACTATTTTGATTAAAGATCCTAACACTGGAAAGATATTTAAAGTTAATGGGCATCGTTTGAAATGCTATTATGAAGGGCACATACGTCAATTTAAAGAAGTTTTAAAGTTAATTTAATCCAACTGACAAATGATATGTCGGGTTGACGCATTAAACCAAGCGCTTTATGGGAGACAACCCATACTTATACGTTTATGCATTATTATTTAGTTTGTTAAGTGTCTTATATATTAGTAGATAATAATCCTACACAATTACATTTATTATAAATTAAGTCTAATATTGGTATTGAAAGAAAAGTTGAGATTTAATTGAATGAAAAAATAGAAAAAAATTACAAAAATTTGGCCATTGGCGCCGATGACACCCAAGGAAATTGATCTCAGTGCCGGTAACGCCCCTCGAGAGCATCGTGGTGTTGAGGAAGGTTGGATGGATCCTGCGACTTTTGGCGGACTTTGGCTAGATTTTGCTTCATAATAACCGTCGGGAGGTGTTTTTAAAGTCCTAAAAACTGCCTATGATGCCTAAAAACTTTCTATTTTTGAATTCCATGACTTCCAATTCTAGAAATAATTCAAGGTATGGAGTTTTTATTAGAAGAAAGTTTATTAGTTTCGACGCGCAAAGTTTATACGATAAAATTATTATGAAGAAGAGATTGACCAAGGAAAGAGGATCTGTTAATCATGGGTTGATCAATCCAAGTGCTCCAATTGATAAGATCATTCTGCAAAGGCGATTGGAAGTTCTGTGTTACATTATATCTACGGTTGTTATACCTGTACTAAAGGAGTTCTATGCAAATCTACATGGAGTTACTCTCGAGGTAAGGCTGTACCATTTACTCCTGCAAGGATTAATGAATTGTATATGATAGAAAATGTTAGAATCTATCATTATGCAAATTTCATTTCTAAGCAAGATTTGATGCAAGATATTTATAATTTTCTGACGGATGAAAGTGATATGTGGGAAGTACGAGATGAAGGATATGTAAGTTTTCCTACTTCATTGCTTAATCCAATTTTGAAACAATGGCATTTCCTTATTTGTGCAAAATTACTCCCTACTATGAAGATCAATAGAGTCACCAAGGAGAGTGTTATTTTAAACTATTGCATTCAAATGGAGAACCCTATTGATATAGGTTCAATCATATTTAAATCTATGATGGGAATCATTATGAATGGGCCAATTTATGGACTTGGGCATCCTTCAACAATTTTCTAATTTGCAGTCAATTCCAAGTGCCATATGAAAGTTGGTAAAAAGTTTTACTACCATGGGAGCCTATGATTCCTATTGATGATCAGTATGTTGGTAATGGAAATGAAGCATTAAATGCTATTATAGATCATTCTTCACATGCTTCAACTCCATTAATGCCACCAGCAGTTGGAAGTTCGCTTGCTTTAGAGAAGAAATTGAAGAAAATTGAAAGAGAACGTCAGAGTATTATGAATGCAGTAGGAGATCTCAAGTACCTTTTTGATCACCTAGATTGGAGAATGAATGAAAATTTTGATCACACTGGAACTTTTGAAGTAGGATTAGTTCGGATGTTTAAAAAAAGGGGTGGATCGAAGAAAATTCAACAGATCAATTCCCGTACCGATCCTTCTACAACCTATATGTTCATTACCAATCTATAAAAAATATTAGAGGAGGTGAAAGCACTGAAGATGAGGCTGAATGATTAAAGATTGTGAACTCTTTACTTGCTTAAAAATGTTTATGTGTTTTAGTGTAATTGTATGGATTAGGTTAGGTTTGATTTGGTTTGTTTTTGCTTTAGAATTCTAAACTTTGATTATGTGTATAGTTTTGTGTCAGCTTTTAGTGTTGTGACTTGATTTCAACGCTGATTTTTTATTAGTTTGTTTAATATGTATGAATTTGTGAAATGTGTTTGTAAAAAGTGTATTTTCATATATAAAACATAGTTTGTTGTTGTTTGTGAAAATGATTGTTTGTGAAATGTGTATTTATGAATTTAGATAAAAATTTGTGTTTAAAAATACTAAAAACTTTGGAGAAAATTAAAAGGAAATTGAAAATTTGAAAAATCAAAATAGTGAATTGTGGGCCTTCAGCGCCGACGGCGTCCCCGACCCAGAAGCAGCGAATTAACCCTTTAATTTGCAAATTTCACCGCAAACCTTCATTTTTACCCCCCTTAAGTCACCTTTAACCTTTGTTTTGCACATAGGGCTTGATTTTGGGCGGATTTGAGGCAATTTTGAGGCAAAGAAACTTCATATTTCATCTTCTCTAGGTAAGAGCTACACTTTAAAGTAAAAATTTTTTATTTTCACCAAAGATTTTTCTCACATTGACTAGATCCGAAATTTTGAAATTTTTTTGAAAAATTTTAAGAAAATGCTTTGGTGAAGAACTCTTACTTAGTGGATTTAAGTTTAAAGTAGTTTACATTTTATTTTTTAGAATTTTTAGGATTTATTCAAAATTTTTCAAAATTTTCTAGATTTCTTATGACACCTAGATCAAGCAAAAGAAAAGTAGAATATGATGAGCAGAGATTTTTAGCTTTAGTGCCAGTGCTCAATTTCATAGTTTTCAAGAAAATAAAAAAGTAATTCAGGACTGAGGTTTTTAAAATCTGAGAGGAGAAGTTGAATGATTGATTATCGATCGGTAATGGAAAAACTTATGTTATTTTACTGTCGATGCGAAAGCTGGGATTGTAATGGAATTTTATGCCAACCTTCTTGATGCTTCTGATGATTTTGTTTTTGTTCAAGGAAAAAGGGTGAAGTTTACTCCAAGAAAAAATAATGAGTTTTATCAGTTAGAAGATGTGTATAGATGCCAGTATTATTCTTTTTCTGCTACAAATCAGGTTTTAGATGAAGTTATTTCTTTTCTGACAAGTGAGAAAGGGGCTTGGAAAACAAAAAATGGAGTTAAAGTTAACTTTGCCCTTTCTATGTTAAATGTAGTATCTAAAGCCTAACACTATTTTATTTCTGGGAGGATGATTCCAATGAATCATCGTAGTGAAGTCACCAAGGATAGAGCCATCTTGAACTACTATATTCAACAAGTGATGGATATAAATGTAGGCTCTATCATTTTTATGAACACTCGATCTATTGCTTTGAGAGAGACCACTGGTAGATTGGTGCACCCTGCTCTGATTTACACACTTTGTGAGCATGCAGGAGTTGATTTTAGACCTGACGAGGAAAGGATTGAGCCTCAGAGACCAATTGGGTCTGCCAACATCAAGACTTATGAGTGTCATGTTGATTGGAGATCTGGAAGACAGGCCAGGGATATTCCTTCTACTTCAAGAACCCCTAGTGAGCCTACTTCAAGTGACCCCAACAATAGGGAGTTGTTGGACCAGATGAAGATTCAACAGGAAGATATTTTGAGGATGGATCATAGGATGCAGAATATGGAGGCCCAAAATACTCACACTGATGATCTGATTCGCCAGAAATTTGAATATGATGCTGCTTATGATGATGCTTTAGTGAGATATCTGAGGGGTGGCCATACAATTCAGTTCCCTATTCACCCTACTTATACTCCATATCAGTAGAAATAGTTAGATGTTGATGATGAGGAATATAATGACTGGTGATCTATTTTGTTTGTTTATTTATGTTTGTATTGTGTGATTGTATTATTTGTGTTGTGATGTCGTTGAGACTTTGTTTGTTATGTTATGTTAAACTGTAATGTGGAAAATTGTTTTCATTTTTAGAATTTAGTTTAGTTATGTTGTTATTTTCAGCACTTTAGTTATGTTCTTTGATTAGCTCTTTCTCAGCAAATTTTATATGTATTATGTGCAATTTAATGTTTTTAGCCTTGTAGTTTTCATATTAGCACTTGCAGCATTTCAAAATTTATGTTCAAAAATAAGAATTTCCAATAGGTATGAATTTTTTTTATGTAATTAATGCTTTCTTTTACCCTTCTTTTTTAAAGTTCTTCATGTAAAATCTTTTAAAAAATTTAAGTTTAGGGGGAGAAGAAATATCATTACTAAGAAAAGAACTTAATTTTATTTGTCCTCACTTAACTATATTTTCAAAATTTTAAATTTAACATGCCCTTTAGTATTAGGAGTTAACTTTGAATAACTATATTTATGTTTCTAAATATATAATAATTCTAAGTAAAAATTTTCAATAATAAAGGTTAATTCTAGGGGCTAAGATATTTGGTAAAAGAGAATAAGACTATGTTTTTCTCTTTTTAGTAAAAAAAATTTGTATTTTTGAAGTACTAAAAATTTTAAAGAGATTCATGTAAAAAGAAAAGTAAACTTTATGAAATCTTTAAGTTAATATAAATTTGTTAAGTGAAAAAAATGTAAAAAGTTTAACTTTAAAAAGAGGATAGAGAAAAAAATGTAAAAAGTTTTTAACTTTAAAAGTAAAGAAAATTGTACTTTTGAAATATTAAAAATCTTAAAGGTTCATGTAAAAAGAAAAGATTTAAATATGTAATTTTTAAGTTAATATAAATTTGTTAAGTGAAGAAATGTAAAAAGTTTTTAACTTTAAGAAGAGGATAGTGAAGTTCAAAATTATTAAGGGTTTCTAGATATAGTAATCCTCAGAAAAAGAAAAGAAAAAAAAGGAAAAAAGAAAAAAAAGAAAAAGAAAAGAAAAGGAAAAGCTGTGAGGAGAATCTTGAGGAGATGCCTAATTAAAAATTGGCTTCACTTAAATCAACTTAAGTAAAAAGACTTGGACACATCTTCTAAACTTTTTATTTGAATGTTAACTTAATTATTAATAAAGTCTTATGAAGTTCTTTTTCATATGAATTTGCTAAGTGACTTTAATATAACAAATTGCAATTTTTCTTAAAAGAAATAGAGGATCAATATAACAAATTGCAATTTTTCTTAAAACAAATAGAGGATCAGAAACCTTAGACTTAATTACTGAATATCCTTACACCTTTAATATTAACTGGAGTTGTTTCAAAATTTTTTTAAGTTAAAACTATTATATTTAGAAAACTAAAATATGGAAGTTTAAAAGTTAAATTCTTTACCATAAGTCGTATTTTTATGTAGTGGAGAAGTTACTTGAGGACAAGTAACATGTAAGTTTGGGGGATTTTGATACACTGAAAATATATGTAATTTTAGACCCATATTTTATACTCATTTTTGGTGATATTGCACTTTAATGGAAGGTATTTTGATGTTTTCGTGCAGGCTGTTGATTTTTAGGGCTTAAAGCAAAAATAAAGTAAAAATGATGAAATTTAGATTCAAAATTAAGTTTTTGAAGAAATGCTCAGCGCCGACAATGTCGAGGTCAGCGTCGACGACACATAACAATTTAACGCTAGAGATTTTTTTGCTCAGCGTCGATGGTGCCAAAGGTGGTGCAGACCCCATTTCTAGAAGGTTCGATGTATTTGGATGATTTTTTGAAGAGTTTTTGGAGGCACCTCTTGGAGAACCGACCTTGGCTCTATTTGGGGTACATTCATTTTTTGCTCCACATCATTCCATTCCACTATCATATTAGAGTCAATTAGTAATTTTACTTTCATAATTTAGAGTTTTTGTGATTGAGATTTAGTGTCAAACTTTTCGTAAGAGTGTTGGAGAAGGAAAAAAGTGAGAGAATTCTTCTTCCCGCATTTCTAAGGAAAGGCTACAAAGGATTTGCTTTTAGAAAGAGTTCCACATAAGTTTGTTTGTTTATTTAGTGTTGTACGAATTTTATTATATGTGAAATTTGTGTTTTGTCGTATCTTTCTCATGAAGTCTGAGTAGTTCCATCTATCTTTCCCCCTACTATGAGATATGGTGAAATGAAGAGATAAAATGAATGTATCATAATTAAAATATAAAATAAATTGTGATGATTTTTCAACTCTGAACTTAATTTACTATGTGCCAATATTAAAATATAAAATAAATTGTGATGATTTTTCAACTCCGAATTTAATTTACTTTTCAATGTGGCATAATTAAAATATAAAATAAATTGTGATGATTTTTCAACTCCGAACTTAATTTAGTTTTTAAATCTGGCCAATTGAATTGTTAAAATATGTTGTGAAACATATGATCCGGGAAATGGAGTATGAGTTCTATAACAATTAAAATATATTGTGAAACATATGATCCGGGAAATGGAGTATGAGTTCTACAACAGAGTGAGGGTCACATTTGATTTCATGAAGGAGAAATTTGTTTATATGTTGTGAAACATATGATCCGGGAAATGGAGTATGAGTTCTACAACAGAGTGAGGATCACATTCGATGTAATGAAAGAGAAATTCGTTCATGAAATTAAGTGCAAATAAATAGAGAAATATTCTTTGTTGGGTGTAAAATTGGAGAATATTTAGGGTGACAAACTAAAATCCCCAATTTGGTCTTAATGTTTAAAAACTAAAGCGAGAGATAGCCTTCAGATGAAGGGAAGTGGGAGCTTTGGAGTGGGAGCTGGTATCCTCCTAGCCTAACCACGGATTTAGGCACTAAACCTAAGATTAGCCAATGATTTTCTATACACTATATCAGGGTAGAGATTTAAAATTGCTTCTATTTGGCACAATCCATATTGAAAATATTTATCTCATCTCATTTCACAAGAATTTCACTGTAGTGGGGATGATGCTTTTTCACATAAGAAATTTTCATTACCTAAACATAGTTTTTAGATTAGTATTTAATATTTAAAAGTTGCATTTTTGTTTTTGCTAGTAGTTAAGTAATTTAGTTTGGTTAAAATCTCAACATTCAAAATTAGTGGCAGTGATTTCGTTTGATTTTCTATAAATTTCCAATTAAAATTTATCATTGCTAACTTACACTTTCTACGTANAACTAAAGCGAGAGTTAGCCTTCAGGTGAAGAGAAGTGGGAGCTCTAGAGTGGGAGCCGGTATCCTCCTAGCCTAGCCACAAATTTTGGGAATAAAACTAAGATTAGCCAATTTTTTTCTATGGACTATATCTGGGTAGAGAATTAAAATTGCTCCTATTTGGCACAAAACATATTAAAAACATTTATCTCGTCTTATTTCATCAGAATTTCATTGTAGTGGGAAGGATGCTTTTTCACATAAGAAATCTTCATTACCTAAACATAGTTCTTGATTACTATTTAATATTTAAAAGTTGCATTTCTGTTTTTTCTAATAGTTAACTAATTTAGTTTGGTTAAAATATCAACATTAAAAATTAGTGACAGTGATTTCATTTGATTTTTTATAAATTTCCTATTAAAATTTATCATTACTAACTTACACCATTCCTTTGGGATCGATATTTGGGGCTTAAATAGAAAATCCATTATTACTTGATAACGATACGTATACTTGCATAGAATCCCATTATTAATTGCTTATAATTAGATATATTTTACACAAGTTATTTTTCATATAAGGATCATGTTTTTGGCACTGTAGTGATGTCAACTTGATAAATCCTTACATATAAAATTCAGGATCATTTATCTCGTCGATCAACGCCAATATGTGTGGTGTCCTTGTCCGGCACACCACATTTGTTGACCTCACTTTTGGTTGAGGTATAGCTTTTCTTCTTTAGTAGCCTAGGGTCTAGCCATAGAACTTTCCTGTTGACTATTCCTACATGGCTAGAAAAGGAACTGACAACATTATAAATTCTACACTGTTCTTTGCTCAACTTGAAGTTCCACATATTGGTCCAAACATCTAGCACATAGTGGGTGCGTTTAAAATAAAGGAGCTCAAACAAAGTCCCCTTAGGATGGTCAAGCCTTAGGACTAACCCTGGGTGGTCTGGTCTTAGTTAAGTTAGCTTGCACACACTAATCTTTTTCACACATCCCAAACCTTAAGACCCCTTGATTTGGTCTCCTGACTCCTTTTAGAAAGCCCATATGGATGGACCCAAACTCCTAGCCCTTGGCTAATAAGGTTAGGAAGAGCATATTGAGCATCCAAAATGAGTCCTCATATGGCTGCTATTGGTTTGACATGACTTACTTGCCCATCCCAACCCAAGATCACCAAATTACCAAAATACCCCTAGAGCTCTAATTTTTGCCAAAATTCTAAAAATTATTCAGAACACCAAAATTTGTCCGAAAGTCATCTCAAATCATTCCCCATTACCTAAATTGGCAAAAATTCACCAAAATTCCAAAATCCCCAAAATACCCCAAAAATTGCTAAAATTACCAAAATACCCCACATGACCAAATTTTTAAAAACATTTTCCAAAAATTCCAGAATAAGCCCAAATATTCCCAATTTCAATTTTTAACCATCACATTGACTCAATTTGGCCAAATTGACCCAAATTGACCAAAAATCCCCAAATTGCCCTTAAAAGCCCAACTTCTACAAATTAGCCTCAATCTTGGCCAAATTGACCCTAATTATGCCCAATTTCAATTCCAAACCAAAATTCAACATTCTTAAACCAAATACAAACCCAATTTTAATTCAAAATCACTTGAAATCCTTTCCAAACTCTTCATGACATCTTCCTATACAAAATTAAACATTGGGATGGCCCAAACTTTAATCCAATTCAACCCAAACTCAAGCCCACCATACCATTTCCAAAAGCCCATCAAAACTAAGCCCAACTTTTAATTCCTTGAAATCAGAAGCCAACATGACAAAATCATTTCATCATCTAAATAAATCAAACTATACACCATGATATTCATAACTTTAGCCCCTTCCACATTTGGAATCATGACAACACCATTTAAAAATTACCCAAAATTCAAAAAAAATCCTTTTCATGCAAAATCGCCAAGGCAATTGCCACCTCACCAAGCTATTAATGGAAACAAAACAAGCCACTTTCAAGCCTCTTTAAAAAGGTTTTAAACCTTTTAATGACCCACTTAAACCTATGCTTAGCCCAAATCCTTTGGATGGAAACATATCAACATCATTTCAGCTAGCTCATCTAGCCTTGATCAGCCATAGGGCTAAACCCAAGCTTAACCCAACCTAGCCCAGAGCACCTTCCATTTCAATTAATAACCTTTACACATGTCAACCTCAAATTGATTGCCCCATGACCTAACCCTCACCTCCCTAAGTTAGATGGTGACCCCCTCCCTGGCTGGCTGGCCACCTTGACTATCAGAAACATCAAATCAAAGAACCCCACCTAAGCAAAAACCTAAAATTAAACCCAACCAAGCTGGCTCATTCCAATTGGATTGTTTTTCTTTTCTTCCCTCCACCTAAGCAACTCATGGCACCCATTGGCTAGCCGTGGTGGCCTCTCCTTCCCCCTATATTTAAATTCACACTCCACAGCCAATAGGGGGAACTTGAAATTCCTTGGGGAGACTCTGTCAAATTGTTCTTAGAGCTTCTTCAAGACTCATTGAGTTCAATCCAACCATCCTCAAGCCCTCAAACTCACTGCCTGCGCTCAATTTAGGAGCTCAAAATCAAGCCTGAGATAGAACATCCCTCTAGAATCCACCAAAGTCAAATTAATTACACCCACACCATCCCTTGAGTGAGAGAAGAAGGCCCCCATAAAGGCCCCATCATCAGACCACCCTATGGTAGGCTTTGATTAACACCCCAAATCGGTCTTGGTCAAAATCATACCTAAGTATTTAATGATGGCCCAAAGCTTCATCTAGGAGTTCTATGGATTTAATTTAAGCTTTTGAAAACACCAAATCAAGGCCAGACTTCTTGGGCAAAGGTATTGAACTCTCCCCTTAAATAACATTTATTTTAATTCTCAATGTTTATAGACTTGATTTAAGGCTTGCTTAACCATATGGATATGTTCTCCTTTCAAGACGAGAATATGGGAACAAACCTCACTTAACTTAGTTGAGTATGGAGAGTGATATTAAGGTTTGAAGTTGGACGGTTCTCGGGCCAGAGATTTGGGGACAATGAATGGATGTTGTCTATTTCTGCATGTATTGGATAGACGGATAAGATTAAGCTAGACGGAGTCTAGATACATAGAAAACAGACAAATTTAGCATAAAAATACCCTTTTGCCCAGTGAACAGAGGAGAACTATGTGGAAATGCTTTCATGTCTATTTGATGCATGTATGGTTTTTAATTAACTAAACTGTATTTTTCTTATTTGGATTCTCTATTTTCATAAACATTTCACCATGGCATGGTACCATCGAGCTTTTGATGTCTATATTGTTGGGCATCTCCCCAGATGCTTCCAAGGTCAGGGGGCATCTTTAACTAGAGATCTCTAATTTTCAAGTCAGGGCCCTTATTTTGGTATAAAAATTATAAAAATTAAAATATTAATTAAAAAAATACCAAAAATTTTTTAGCACATTCACTTTGATTAGAGGACCATAGGAAAAATATAAACTTGGTTTAACCAATTAAAAATAATCTTAATTGTCACCAACCCCTAAAATCAAAAAAAAATTAAATTGGAGTAATTATAAATGTAAGTGGCATAAAAATCACTCTCCACTGTAATTTAATGGCATAGGAACTCCCTATTAAAATTTCAAGTTAATTGGAATTAATTTGACCACTAAAATGGATTAATCAAGTTAAATTGCATTTTTGACACTAAAATGATTATAAGAATTAAAATACAATTAAAAAAAAAATCACTAAATTCATTTTGGGAGCTCCTTATGACTAGAAGAACCTAAGCAAAATAAAAGTGTAATTAAAATAAATACTTCACTTTTAAGCTATTTTTAAGCATGTAAAAAATTTAAAATTAATTAGAAAATCATAAAAATTGTAAGATTGTAAATTAAAATGTCACATTTGTCTTCCTAATAACTTGGAACTAATTAAAATAATTTTCCTAATTTTCTAAGTCCGGATATTAATTTTTAAATTCTCAAAATGAGTTTTCTTTAATTTTCCATTAAAATAATTCTAATAATTAAAATGTAAACAATGAAGATATGAAATTTGTTTCTTTAGGTTCCCTAAACTTAGAGAGATTTAATAAAAATATACTTAATTTTACACTTAAATAATATTTTATATTTAATTATTACTAAAAACAAACAAATAATTCTGATAATTCAATTAAACCTCAAAAAATTATTATAATTGGTCCAAGTGGTCCTCTGACCTAGGTGAACCTCTAGTAATTTTTTTTGGATAGAAGCTTTGTATTGGTTGAGTTATTATATTTTCATTAAAAATATTTATTTCTACATTAAAAATAATTACGTAAATTAATTAAATTTTAAAAAAATTACATTTTCTCCACTCATGTTTTAAATAATCCATGTGTGGGGTAACATAAAAATTTTCAAATAATTTGAGTTTGATTTAATGTATTATTAGGTATTAAGGCCCTAGAGGGCAAAATTGTAAATTTGGAATTTGAGCCTTAATTAATATTTAGGCTTAAGCATCTTATTTGACACGCATTGATGATTGAAAAATGGAAGGGATAATGGTAGCAACTAATCTCATATGGGTCTCATTAAGGATAAATTTGTAATTTTGAAGAATGATTAAGTGAGAAGATATGAAGGTGAGGGGGTTGGCTTTGGAAGATCATAACCCACTAATTAAAAACCCCAATCAATGGTTTTAAAATGATTTATGATTCATGATAAAGAATAAGAGTATAAACTTTTTCAAAAAATTATAAATCTACCCATTAAATTTTAAGAGACTTGGTAGTGAACTGTGCTTAATAAAAATTTTGTCTAATGAGGTTTAGAAAATAACCTATGATTAATTTAAAAATTTAAAAAATACTACAAGTCCATCTTTAAAAGATCAAACCGACTATGTTCCTTAATTAAGCCAAATTGCCTCTAGGGGCCTTGACCCATATAATTTGTAAGTGAAATAGCAAGTGATAATTACCCACTTAAATGGATAGTAAAAACATCAAAGTTTACTGAGCATGAGGGTATAAACTGGGTGAACCAGATAGTAATAAAATAAGACCAAAATGAACTCGAGATGATTTGAGGGACTGTGAAATGTCTAGGGTATTACCCAGGACTCTTCATGATCCTTTAGGAATCTTAAAGGACACATGAACTTATTATGATTTGCTTAATGAAATCATCCCCAGAGAAGAAAAAATTGAACTCACCAGGATGTGACATAGGATCTGGTAGAGATGCCTCAAATCTGAACTCTCTGCTTTCCCTGCAAGCATGTTTTAACTTCTGCAAAATTATACATATATATATATATATATTTATGTATATATATAACAGGATGCTGGCGGCTGGGGAGGAAGCTCTGCTAGGGTTTCTGGCAGGATGAAGGAGTGTGGCTGCTGCTACAAGTTGGTGGTCGTAGAGTTCTTCACTGTTTCTACATTTTCTTCCTTGGCACTGTTTCATTGGGGGTTGTTGCTTCATTCCTTGCTAACTTTAGTGGCACTGTTCCATTGGTTTCTTCTTGTTTTGTCCCATTACTGGTTTTTGAGGTTTCATTCCTTGCTGAACTCCCTTTAGGGAAGAAAAATCCATTGGTCTCCTTTGATGTTGTCTCCTTGGGTTTCAGAAGTGGCTGGCTTCTTTGGGGAGAAAACTCTCTTAGGTTTCTTTGTTTACTTCTGGATAGTCCTTACTGTCTAGTTAAACCATAACCTGCTTGTTTTGGAAGGGTGATGGCCTCTTTCATTGACATTTTGACTGATTCTCAATGGACAAAAGCAACTTATGCTGGAGTGGTTGGGAAGTCCATTGACTCATTACAAGATTATGACCTTCTAGTATTCCCATAGAAATTCCATGATACTGCAGCTGGAAAAGGAAGTAGTCCTTGTATTCACCCTCTTGGATCTAAAGAGCGTGAAACAGCTGTGTACTTCACTACCAAGTAAATTAATATTTTAAGAGAAGAGGTTAAGTTCACTCTAGTGGGCAAATTTCAGCTAGGACATCCTAAAATGGAACTAGTTAGAAGTTAATTTGAATCTCTAAAGTTTATAGGAAATTGGAAAATTGGGCTTTTGGATGGGAGACACCTTCTAATCCAATTGGTAGTTGAGGAAGATTATGCAAGATTGTTAGCCAAACAATCTGTTAACATTGCTGGAACAGTTATGAAGATCACCAAATGGACTCCAGGTTTTGATCCTAGTAAAGAACCTCCTGTAGTCCCCATCTGGTTTAAGTTACCTGGCTTACCACTACCCTACTTTAAGCTCAATGCTCTATTTAACATTGGTAGAGCACTGGGAACACCTTTGAGGGTGGATGCTCCCACTTTTAATAAGGCTAGACCTGGCCTTGCCAGAATACAAGTTGAAAGAGATATCACACTCCCTGAACTGAAGAGAATCTGGATTGGTTCTGATGCTGAATGGTTCTGGCAGGACATATTAGCTAAACAGAAGCCTTACTATTGCCCACATTGCAAGATGTTTGGGCATACTGTAGATAAATGTTACAGATTACATCCCCCAAACAGGAAGATGGCAGGAAGAAACCGCATAGCTACTGAAAAAATTGTGGCTAATGCTGCAAGGGCCATTGCTGAAGAAACTATGTTAGAAAAGAGACAGGAAACAAATCCAATGCTAGAAGAATCACCCCCAAGGACTAATGAGGATCCACCAGATGCTGATCCTCTTGGAGAGCTATCTGAACCCAACAACCAAGTTGATATCCCACTATACAGATCAATCAGGAAAGAAAATACTGAAATCACAATTGTCACACCCACATCCCCCCTGCATGCTGAGAAGGGGAAGCAAATAATCATAGGGATACCTGACAAAGCCCCAAAGGAACCAAGCATTAATGAACTGAAACAAACCATTGAGGAGGATTGGCAAATTAAAACAGCAAGGAAAAGGAGAAAACCAGGGACAGAAGTGAAAAAATTGCAAGCAGGAGTAAAATCTTTGAAGGTTGATAGAACTAGGAATGGGTCTTCACTGCTTAGAGGAAGAACCAGATCTAGATCTCATCCTTCCCCACATCCTCCACTCCATGATTAATCTACTTTGCTGGAATATAAGGGGGATGGCTAACCCTCTGTTCCTCAAAAGAGTTTTATACCTGAACTTTAAATACAAACTGTGGTGCATTGTTATTCTTGAACCCATGGTTCATAAGAACCCTCAAAATCTGATTAAAAAGTTTGTTGGCTTCACTCATTTTGGGAATACTAATAATAAAATTTGGATTTTTTTTAGAAGAGAAACAAATTTTGATATTCTAATTGATCATCCACAATTTGTCCACCTCTCATTCAATATGAATGGACATAAAGGTGAAGCTACCTTTACCTATGCTGGATGTACAAAGGATGTTAGAAAAGAGCTGTGGAATAGGTTGATTCACATCAGCCAACAAGTGAACTCCCCATGGTTGGTGGGGGGTGATTTCAATTGTATCATTTCTACCACTGAAAAAACTGGAGGTAGAACCCCAAACCTTGCCAAGATGAATACCTTCAGAGATAATATCCACAGAGCTGGTCTCTTTGATCTGGGTCTTAAGGGGCTTAATTTCACTTGGAAAAGGGGATCTATGCTGATAGAATCACTTCCTCCTCCCTTTTGTTACTCATCTTAGTCTTGCTGGCACAGATCATAGGCCTATTCTTATAAGCATTACTTCAACTGATAACTATAACTCCCCCCTCCCTTTTAGATACTCAACATGTGGGTTGCACATCTTTCATATAGTAATTACATTGCTGACCTATGGAAAGGGGTCTCTCACCCTGACCTCTTAGTCAAGCTAAGCTTACTGCAAATCAAGATTGCTAAAGCCCTCAGAGGTTGGAGCTGGAACACTTTTAGAAATGTTCATGCCACAGTCCTGAAGGCTGAAGATGAAGTCAAAGCTTTGGAGAAAGGGGGGCAGCTTGGTATTAAGGAGGAGAAAAAGCTGCTAATTGCTCAGAACAACCTTCTCAGTGCCATTGATTACCAGGACAAATTTCTTAAACAAAAGGCAGCCATGAATATTTTCACTGATGGGGATAGAAACACTAGATTCATTCATGCTATATCAAATATAAAGAAAATGCAACACCATTCATGCTATCCAAAATGCCAGCGGCGAGTGGTTACATAACAACAATGATACAGCAAATGATGTTATATGTTATTACAAAGAATTACTCAACCAGGAACATAACTTCAGACCCCCCATTCAGAAGGCATACTCATGGCAGAACTGAACTACACTGCTGGTCTCAAGCTTACTGACATCCCCAATGAAAAGGAAATATGGAATGCAATCAGTTCTATAGATAGCAGTAAATCTGCTGGCCCTGATGGATTTACTGCTGAATTCTACAAGAAGTCCTAGAAAATTATTAAGACCGATGTTATTGCTGCTGTTACAAGCTTCTTCCAAGGCAACAATCTTCCAAAGTACTTTTGCTCCTCCACCACTGTATTGATCCCTAAATCTGAGATACAGAAAAATTGGGATCATTTCAGACCCATCTGTTTGACCACTGTCATTAGCAAAACCATCAGTACAGGCTACAACCTCACTTGGACTCTATAATTAAACCCAATCAAACTTCCTTTGTAAAAGGAAGGTCCATCATTGATAATACTCTTCTGGCCCATGAACTTCTACAGGATTTGAATAAAGCTTGTAGAGGGGGTAATATGGTTTATAATCTGGACTTAAGGAAAACTTATGATACCATAAGCTGGGATTTCATTTTGGAGGTTCTAAGTGTTAGAGGATTTAACACTGGTTTCTGTCACCTAATCAGGAGGTGGCTGCACAACAATGAACATTCCATCCTGATAAATGGGCAAGGGAGGGGTTCTTTCACTGCTACTAGAGGTTTAAAGCAAGGGGATCCACTATCACCGACCATCTTTATACTTGTCATTGATTATTTGTCCAGAATGCTCGATGAAGCCTTGTTGAATCATAATCAGAACAGATACCACCATAGATCCAACATTGTTATTACTCATTTACTAAATGTTGATGACATAATGGTATTCTCTAGAGCCATCAAAAATGCTATCAGAAAAGTCTTCCAAATTATACAAAAGTTTCAAGCTCTTTCAGGTATGGCATTCAATCCAGCAAAGTGTCAGATGGTATTCTATAAACATGTATCCTCCACTCACAAACTTTGGCCATCTGATTATACTAGTTTCACAACAACTCAACTCCCTATTAAGTACCTTGGGGTGCTTCTTATCACTGGCAGAACCAAACAAACTCAATTTGATGAGGTACTGAATAAAGTCTCTAGCCTTCTCAATGGGTGGACACAGACCTTCTTGTCTATTGGGGGAAGAATTACTTTGTTAAAGAGCATAATTACTACCTTCCCAGCCTATATACTGCAGATGACTACTATAAAGAAAGCACTCAAATACAGCTAGAGAGAATGTTTAATAAATTCCTTTGGTCTGGTCAAAGATAGCAAATACATTGGGCTTCCTGGAGGAAAGCAGCTAAACCCCAAATTGCTGGGGGAATTGGCTTTAAGGACCTTGATCAACTCCTTCAAGTCAATTTCTGTAAACTCTGGATTAAGTTTAGGACCCAAAATTCACTGTGGGCAAAATTCATGTGGGGTAAGTATTGCAAAGATCAGCACCCCACACTGGTCCTAAGGAAAATTGGTGATTCTTGAATTTGGGTGAAAATGCTGAAAATCAGACAAATTGCTGAAACCAACTACAGTTGGGAGTTGGGTAATGAGGAAATCAAGTTTTGGCTTGACAATTAGTGTCCCAAAGACTGGCTCTCCCCCATTACCAATATCTACAATAGTGAATTGAAAGTGGTTAATTACTGGGATGGTGATAACTGGTCCCTGGGTAAGTTAGCAAATCTTCTGCAACCTCTCCCTATTACCAAAGTGGCCAGTATAAAATTTAATAGAAGTATTGCTAATAAAATCTTATGGCAGACTACTTCCCAGCAAAGCCTCACCAAAGCCATATATTCCAAAACTTTCAGTTGGGTGCAAACACCCTGGGGGATCATTTATGGAATAAATTCCTATCCCCTTCTATGTCCTTTTGCTGCTGGAGAATATTCCATAGAATGATCCCTACTGATGACATTCTAAAGCTAAAGGGATTGAGGGGTCCCTCTAAATGCTGGTTATGTAAGAAGGAAGAGGAAACTCTGAATCATTTATTCTTTGAATGTGAGTTTGCTCAACAGGTATGAAAACAGTTCCTAAATCAGTTGATAATTGATGAGAAAGAGCTCACTTGGGTAATTGCTGGTGGCACTAGAAGATAAGAAAGTATGCTGCTATCCCTTTCACCATTGCTTGGTTCATCTGGACGGAAAGAAACAAGGTCAAATTTGAAGAAGCAAATCTAAATGTGGGGATTACTGCTAGAAATTGTGTAACTTACTTGCATAAGATGATTAATTGGAAAGGATTTCCTAACATTTCTAACTCCTGTACACCCATTAAGTCTGATCTTATTCAAGTCATTACAGTCTACTGGAAAACCCCAAATCATCCTATTGTGAAGATTAACACTGATGGAAGCTTTACTAAAAATTGAGCTGGTGTGGGAGGTATCTACAGAAATCATTTGAGTAAGTGCTTGTTGTACTTTTATACCCCAGTATTGGCTAATGATGCCACTGAGACTAAACTCATAACTGTGTATTGGGCAATTAACCTTGCCACTTAGGCTAATTGGAATAGAATTTGGTTGGAAGTGGATTCTGCTGTGATTATTCCCCTTTTAAATCAGGAGGAGGAGACCCCCTGGCACTACTCACACTGGATAAGCAAAATTAGAGATCTCACTAGCAAGATGCAAATTCAGTTCACTTTCATCTATAGGGAAGGTAACCAGCCTGCAAACTGGTTGGCCCAACTTGCATTACACTCTAATGAGACTGAGGTTGTTGTCAACCCTCCACCTGCTCTCCTTTATCTGCTGCAAGGAGATATCCTAAATGTCCCTCACATCAGAATGGCCTACAAAGACAAATGATTAATGTGGGGGCAGATGCAATCTTTCACTTATTTCCTTCTGTCGAGTCATTGTACTTTTCCTTTTTTGGGGGTGACACCTAGCTTTTTTGGGGGATTTCATGGGTTCCTGTATTGAACCAACTAGTGAAGTCCTTAGCTCCCTCTCTGATGTCTGTACTAGTCCTTTTTACTTCAACATGTAGGGAGTCATAAGCAACTCCTTCACCAATATATATATATATATAT
>JXCR01010714.1:8952-65487 GCA_002079205.1 Phalaenopsis hybrid cultivar | reverse complement strand
TATATATATATATATATATATATATGCCTTGAAAGTACTGATCTTTCAGGTGGAGGAACGGAAAGAACCGATAGGTAAGCTTTTAGATTATTGCATTGCAATTTACTTTTATCTCTTGCTTCATATTCATGAACTTGCATGTTAAACAGCAAAGTCACCCTGCATGTCAAATTTGAAACTTTTAGGATAGCCACAAAATTAAAACCAAAACAAAAATTAAGAAATCAAAACAAGATAAAATACACCACCACAACAGTCAAAATATAAAATAACTCAAAATTTAATCACAAACAAAACAAAACAAAAATCGCAATTAAATTAAAACCTCTCTATCAAATGAACGGGAATCCCTTGGAGGAGGTAAACTACGGTTGCTAATGAGATTTCTGATGGTCTAAATGAAAGTATGGAACCAATTAAGTTGAGTTTAGTAAATTCATTTGGACTAAGTGAATTCAAAGAAAAATAGTGATGCCGGATTGAGGGAACCTAATTGGTGTAGCTCTAATCAACTTTAATATCCCCCATAATACTTAAATAACCATAACCTTAGGAAACAATTGATTTCACATTAAGACTTAGAACATTAGAAAACTTAAAATTTCTATGAAGAGGAGTTTGGAGCTAGCACATGGGCAGCACGACCATCTTCAATAGTAAGAGAACCTACAACAACATACCTTTCTTTAGAAAGTAAACAACAAGCAATAGGATTTTGAGGTTGTCTGCCTAGTGCGACATAAATCCTTGACTTTTCTCCAGGCATTTGTATAGCCCTGTTATACAATATAAGCCCTAACTCGTTTTGGGATTCTGAGGTTTTCATTCATCACGACCTCAAACCTCACATCTTCCAGCTATTTGTGTGATTGTTTCACAAACATGTAATTAATAAAATTTGGCAGGATAAAACATTTAAAATTTTCTCCTCTAAATTAAAGCAAAACAGTAGGATAGCTTGGGAAGTCACTGAGGTTCTCCTTAGGATCCGTAACATCCCATAGTTCTTCTTCCTTTATATTCCAAAAATAAAATGTTCTAAAATTGAGTCATTCCCTTTTCATACCTCTTTGTACGATCTCTTTGAAAAGTCATATCCTTTGAAATTCTTGATAATGATATCCCCTGATTTTTATCGAGAGTTTTCTTAGGTAACTTCAGTTATCTAAGATGTAATAAACTATAAGGGCTTGCTTTTGCAGGAAACTTTCAAGAGCCAAGCTTATTATAAACCATATTTAATTTTTCTTATTAAATAGTGGAACTTGTCGGTTAAAATAAAATGGTTTCGCAGACTAAACGGATGACATATATTTCTTAGTTTATATGATTGAGCCTCACCGTCAAGCTATGTGTCTATCTCTCGAGATGGATACATAGCTTATCGCAGGGCACTCTTTCATTTAAACTACAAAAGATATGACATCTGTTTGATTTCATATTTTTCTAAATTACAAACATATTTATGTAAATTAAATGTCCCTCTAAAGCAGGAGATGGAATTTAGACTCTGGTGACCGACAACTTCCACAAGACGACCCCCTTCAAATTGTGTTGACATCTTCTGGCGACTCCACAGGAGATCAGTTTCTCTCTCCATTTAAATTAGGGAATCTTATCTTCATACATCGGTAATGTGTCAATGTCCCTCATGGATCAAATTAACCTTCTTCTGTTGGCATACTTCGCCCATTTCTTTCTTGGGCAAGTACAGTGAACTCTTTCGGACTTCAGGACCATCTGTTCAATCACCTTTGGACAGAGAGGTTCAAGAGTTCATTAGTACTTTTGTCTATTATGTGGTGTTGGACCCCCAATATGTGTGCTGGTGGACTAGTTTCGCCTCGGTATTGTATGTGTAAAGTCGGTCCTACACTAAGTCCTAAACCTTACTATCCCTTCGAGTTTGGTTTGCTACTTTACATATCAAATTAAATTGTGTCATACTGCACTTGCTCTTTAACCTTTCTTATTTAATTAATTAAATCCCTCTACTATTGAACTATTTTTATTAAGTTTTAAAATTTTTACCAAAATAAGAATTAAAAAAGACTTGCCCGTACTACAGATCAGCCTTTGTTAACTTTTTTTGTTTTCACTAGAATTACAAAGTGTTGGCTAAATAATTAATCCCAAAACTTTCATTTTGAAGCTACTATAATGGCATTTCAGATGCTCACTTTCTCCTACAACTTGCCAACTAGCTGCAATGCTCATAATGTCGCTCCCACCATCAATTTTGGAACTGGATTAGATGAGCTAGAAGTCATTTTTGGAAAAGCCTTGTTCGTCGTAATGAAGGTCGCCACTATAAAAGTTCAGGAGCCTACCATTGAATTTAACCTGAACTGTCCCCAAGATTTCCCTTCTTGCAAGAAGGTGAAAGCTACTGCTTCCCCAACACCTGCTAAGTTTGCTGCTCCCTTTCTTGCCAAGGGAAAGCAGGTTATGATCATTAAATATACAACTGAAGGATTTACCATCCCAGCATCAGTATTTGAAATTGGATCGAGTTTGAAGTCTGCACCGTTAACCCAATCTTAAAGAAGGAACCGCAACGGAAAGGCTTGAAAGGCCGCTAAAGCAGAAATTTTAGAAAAGATATTTGTTGATGAATTTTCTCATGAAGAGGAACTTGGGTTACTGGAAGCCTCTCTGCTTTTGAGAGGGAGTAGGCTCCACCCGTTGATAAATACAAATGAATATGAAAGTATTCAAAAGATCATTGCTACATTACCATCTTTTCATGGTCTTAGTTAGCAGAGGGAGAAGCCCGCTTCTATTACTAAAGTCCGTACAGTTTTCCGGAAATTGGCCACCAAAGAAGTATTTTCAATGATAGGCTGCAACGAGTGGGATGTGCAATGTCCCCTCAAATGAAGGAAGAGATTTTAAGGGATGTCAGATTTGTTTGATAATCTTAGAAGTCAACTGAAGCTTTGTCAACCCATATTCCTATCAAATTTCGTCTAGGAAGTGGAGTTGATACTACCATTACTACCATAGATTTTATTAACACCACTACTCAAGGGTCTACAAGACATTAACTGATCAAGTCACGTCTGGGTCCGAGGATACCGTCAGTTGTTGCTCATAAGAGTACCCCAAATAAGGAGAAGATAAAGAAATCACCTGATATTGTATGTAGTCTGCGCCGCGGGGAGCATGCCTCTCTTTGGCATACCGATGCCTCTGTTGAGAAACCTCATCTCAAGATGTCATCACCAAAGAAGAAGGTATGGATACCCAATGTTATTGTACCAATACGATTCCATGAGCCCGTAGGGCAGAGTTTTGGAATGGAGAGAAGGTCCAAGATATCAAATATAGTTGCAGCTATTGCTACTGAGTTTGATGGACAAAAAGAGGATGTTCAGGAAAATCTTACATATCTTAAAATGATCCAGGAAGCGATTTTTGAAGAGAAAGTTAAAAAGCTCATGGCTGAGATTTTCGAGCTAGCCAAAGGGCATGGAGTAGCCCTCAACGATGATTAAGATTTTGATTTCAACGATTATCTCAATGAAGATTTCATGGAGGTTCATGACATCAAGACTAGAGCTTCTACATCTACGCTTGATGCCCAACCTATCATTGAAGGGAATGCCACGGATGATTAGAGCAGGGCCATTTTCTTAAGAGATGAACAAACTAGTCAAATGAAAAAGAAAAAGGAGGAGATGGCTGCCATGGCCACATTTCACGGACAATCATAGTCAAAGTAGGTAGCTTCTCCAATAGTCAACCAACCGAAGATAGTTCATATTATTGATGAAAGGAGAGAAGTTGCCTCTGCCAATGGAGAGGACCAGCAAATGAAGGATTCCTCACCAAGAACCATACCAGAGAAAGATATTAAGCAGTTGGTCAAATAGCAAGTTTGGGAGGCCTTAGTCTAATCCAAGTGTGGTGCATTAACTTCAAGAGGTAGATCTTACCCAGAGGAGTTCAATGTTGTACCCTTCCCCAAGGGTTTTGTGTCACCAAACTTTAAGACATTCGATGGGACTGGAAATCCCAAGCAGCATATAGCACATTTCTGAGCCAGTTGTGGAAACACAAAAGGTAACGAAGCTTTGATCTTCCGACAATTTGTCAGTAACCTATCAGGAATTGCATTTTATTGGTATGTCGAGCTACCCAATTGATCAATCATAACATTTGTCGAGTTAGAACAATTGTTCGTGAAAAGATTTGTCGGAGCGCAACATCATGTTTTTATTGGAGATCCCGTAGTGGAGAAGTAAAAGCCTAACAAAACCTTAGTGGATTACAACTTGAGGTGGAGAAATCTTAGCATGAAATGTGAACCTCAACTATAGAAACAACATGCGATTGAGATTCTACTTAAAATCATCCGTGAGCCAGTAGCCTTCATGCTTAAGGTACTCATCATCAACTCCTTCGAGAAGCTGCTAAGCAAAGCCAACAATTTATAAGAGGAAGGCAAACATATGGATTCCCAAGAGAAATCAGAAAAGACCAGGACAACCAGGATATTCGAGAAGAAGACCGCGATAGTGGCGATAATTGATAAGGGAAAGCTGTCGATGAAGATACAAGCAGAGTATTCTCACCAAAGTTCAACAATAGACACAACAGTATGGCCAGTCTAGCCAACAATCACACTAAGGAGAATAGTACTGAACAGAAGGTAGAACGGTTCCGACTCTTACAGAGTGAAAGAAGAGGGTATATTCTTTCAAAGATGAGGTTGTGCCAAAGATGTTCAGAAATTTAGTGAAGAAGCCTGAGTTCAGAATACCAGAACCAAAGGGGTTAGAAGAAATTAAGAAAAAAGAATATCCTAATTTTTTATCCTACAACAAAATGTTGGGAAACACGATAGAGGGATGTTTCATCTTCAAGGACTGGCTCGAGGGGAGATTTAAAGAAGGAAATATAATAATCTCAAAAGAATATTTAAAAGAACCTGAATAAGGTTGTGTGAATATGATTTCGGTCGAGCCAATCACTTATATAGATCCATATTTATAAGAAGATGTATGGAGTGAAATTTGGAACAATCTTCCAAGAAGATATTGGGTCAGATTCAGACCGCTTCAGCTTAGGCAGACGTTCAGAGTCTACAGCCTGCTCAGCCTAAGATGGAGATTTTGCCAGAGAAATTACCACAACTAGTGAAGAAAAAGAAGAACAACGTCATGAAGACCAATAGCATAAAGGGGGGGGGTAGGATATGTGCTGCCTCTATTAGATTAGTTGTCTAAGATTCAAGGAAGAAAATCCTCAAACCCTTGACCATGTATGAATATTTTTTTGCCCCAACAGGGTATTATGCATATAATGATTATGATTTAGGCTACATTTTAACTGTTTCTAGTGATAACATAACTGATTTTTCTCAATCTAAGTTCGATCATGATTCCTAAACTGATCCTCAAATTGTACTTAAGTCTGATGAACCTGTTTGTGAGAATCAAGAAGATATCAATGATACTGGTTACGATAGCCTAAAAAATGAGGAACCAGTTCTCGAGTGCCACTGAGCACCAATAGCTATTAACTTGGATCTCTCCGATGAAGAAGAAACACTAAAAAATTTTTCTACAGCATTTCAGGAAGAAGAAATCACAGAAATAAATCTAAGGAGAGGGATAGGTTACCCTTGAGGTCAGCTTCAGTGGATAAAGGAAAACAGATAGTCATTTAAGAAGAGCTACCTCCACCGCCGCCAGTGGAAGAACCACATAATTAAGTAAAGATTGAAGGATTATATAAAGTGTATTATAACATGCTAGCTCATCTTAGGAGGTTGCCGGAAAAACTAAACATTTACGGGGCTCTAATCCTGTCAAACGAGATGAGAAAGTCTCTAGTTACAGCCTTGCTTAACCCAGACATTTGCTTAGCTCAGTTCGCCAGCACATCCTTGGATGATTGGATGAAGTTTGTCATTAAAAGAACAATATGGGATAACGTTCATGAATGAAGACTTGTTGCTCGACACTACTGACCACAACCAACCACTCTACAACTCTGTTAATATCTGTAAATTTATGTAGTCCAGAGTTTTGGTGGATCTGAGAGCATCACTCAACCTAATGAGTCTATGGATATTGACATATTTGGATATAGAGGCTCAAGAGTTATAGCAGATAAAATGATGCTAAGAGGATTTAACCAAAAGGGAGAAAGAGCCCTTAGATCGATTACATAGTTAATGAAAGCTGGAGAACTAGTAACAACCTTAAAAATACATATCATCGATGCAGAAACCTCTTTCAATGCTTTACTTGGATGACCATGGACTCATGAGCATAATATGGTTCCGTAATCCTTACAAAAATTCATCAAATATTTCAAAGAAGGGAAAAAACATTGCATCAAAGGAGATTTACAAACATTTTTGGTTCATGAAGTGGGCATTCATGAAGACGCCGCCTACTATGCAACTCCAAAGAAGAATGTTTTTTTTTCGTGAAATTGTGGGAAATGATGTATGAATTCAAAATAATCACAAAGAGGAGGCCATGCAAATCTGCTTCGACGATCTACTACCATTGCTTCACAACAAGCTGGTAGTCGCACTTTTAGCCTATATACCTGAGATCGAGGCCGGGGACGTAGACAAGGAAGAACTAACACAATTTTTGAACCGACTAGGCCGACCATCAACATCGATATGGAAGAAAGATCTGATGAAGAAAGCTCCAAGGAAGAAATGATGATAATAAAATAGAAGAAACCTCAGTATAAAATTTCCTTGAAAGATGTGGAGAAAGATGGGTATAACTCAATGTATGATCGGATCAAACACTATGTGATTGCCATGACCCTTACTCCAATCCAATCTCAAAAGGATGAGATTTTAGAAGTCAAGGAAGTCCGTAGCAACTTCCCCTTCTACTAATTTTGAAAATCATGTAAATTTAGAAGAGGATTCTAGAGAATTTATAGAATTACCTTTTAGTTACTTTTCTCCTTGTGTAAGGTTAATTAAACAGGGATATATACCAAAGTAGATGCCAAAAGATAAGCTACAACTTTTTGAGAAATTATGGAATGTTAAAAGTCGAGCTCCAAACTCAAAAGTGGGTCTCAAATTTGGCACTATAGGACCAATCGATGACTCTGAATTTTGCATGGTTGTTACTAGTGATTTAAAAGAGGATTGCCTCAATGTTGAGGATTACGCTCAAGATCACACAAAATTTGAACAAGAAATTAAGCCAACAGTTGATGATCTGAAAGAAATCAACCTTGGGACTGAGGAGCAGCCGCGACCCACCTCTATAAGTTCTATACTCAATGAGAAAGAATCCACATAATTGATACAATTATTGTCAGAATTTAAAGATTATTTTACATGGAGTTATGATGAAATATTAGGGTTGTCAGTAGCACTTGTAGTTCATAAGCTTGGGGTGGACAAAGATATGACACTTGTAAACATGCTCCCAGAATAATGTGCCTCGAGATAGAGCAACAAGTCATTTCCAAGGTAAAAAAATTAATAGACGATAAATTTATAAGAGAGGAGCAATATCCTACATGGTTAGCAAATATTATACCAGTTAAGAAGAAAAATGGACAAATCTGTGTTTGTGTCGACTTCATGGATTTGAACAACGCATGTCCAAAAGATGAATTTCCATTACCGATACTAGAATTAATGGTGGACATCACATTGACACTTGAGATTTTCTCTTTTATGGACAGATCATCAGGTTATAACCAAATGGAAATGGCTCCAGAGAATGCAACACTTATAGCCTTTAAAACACTAATTGGGATCTTTTGTACGTAGTGATGCCATTCATATTAAAGAATGTCGGAGCAACATATCAATGAGCAATGAAGAAGATCTTTGATGACCTCACTCACAACCAAGTGACGTGCTACATTGATGATTTATTCATCAAGAGAAAACATAAAATAAACCATATGTATGACTTGAGGACCGTGTTTGAATGATTACAACAATATAATCTGAAGATGAATCCCTTAAAAAGGACGTTGTCCGTCATTAAGGAATTGAGATGGACCCAGAAAATATTAAAGCTATCTTGGAAATGCCTCCTCTTAAAACCTTGAAATAACTACTCTCCTTTCAATAAAAATTGGCATATCTTAGATGATTTATTTATAATCTCTCAGGTAGGTGTCAGCCCTCTTTGTTTGGGAAGCAAAATGTCAGCGGACCTTTGAGAACCTTAAGTGATATTTATTGATACCGCCTATTTTGGCAGCCCCTATCCCAAGAAAATTGTTGATACTTTATACTGCAGCCTTAGATGACTCTCTCGGAGCCTTGTTAGCTCAGGTCAATGACGACGGTAAGGAAAATGCGCTCTACTACTTGATTCACCATCTAATGTTGTTGGAGGTAAGGTATTCGCCTATTGAGAAGCATTGTCTAGCTTTAATTTTTGCTGCCCAAAAGCTTGGGCATTACATGCTTTATCATAAAATTACTCTTATTTTGAAAGTTAATCTGTTGCAATATTTGATGACTCGAAAAACACTTTACTGATGTTTAGTACGGTGGTCAATGATTTGTTTTAACTTTTATTTTCCTCTGTGCTATCAAGGGACAGATTTTAGCAGATTTAATCGCAACGTACCCACTTCCAACTAGGTCCCCTCTCAATGATGAATTACAAGATGAACACATACTGTAAATAGAACCGTCTGGTGCCAGACATTAGAAATGTACTTTGATGGGACTTCTTTTGCTAGAAAAGATAAAAGAACCGAAAATGGTATGGAACTTTGACGGTCTAAATGAAAGTATGAAACTCATTAAGTTGAGTTTAGTAAATTCATTTGGACTAAGTGAATTCAAAGAAAAATAGTGGTGTTGGAATAAGGAAACAATAAGATCCTAATCGGTGTCACCATAATCATCTTTAATATCTCCCATTATACTTAAATAACCATAAACTTAGGAAACATTTGATTTCACATCAAGACTCAAAACATTAGAAAACTTAAACTTGCTACGACGAGGAGTTTGGAGCTAGCATTATGGGCAGCACGACTATCTTCAACAACAAGAGGATCTACGATAACATATCTCTCTTAAGAAATTAAACAACAAGCCATAGGATTTTGAGGTTGTCTGCTCAGTGCGATATAAATCCTTAACTTTTCATTAGGCCTTTGTATAGCCCTGCTATACAATATAAGCCCTAACTTGTTTTACGATTTCGAGGTTGTCGTTCTTCACGACCTAAATCTTCACATATTATAGGCTATTTGTGTGATCTTTTTACATGAATGTAAGCTCTAATTAATAAAATTAGCAGGATGAAATATTAAAATATTTCTCCTCTAAATTAAAGCCAAACAGTAGGATAGCTTAGGAAGTCACCAAGGTTCTCCTCAAGATCTGTGACATCCCCTATTTCCTCTTCCTTTTGATTCCAATAATGAATTGTTCCAAATTTGAGTCATTGCCCTTTCACACCTATCCTTTGAAATCCTTAAAGACGATATCCCCTAATTTTTATCGAGAGTTTTCTTAGGTAACTTTAGTTATCTAAGATGTAATTAACTATACAGGCTAACCTTTATAGAAAATTTCAAGAACCCAGCTTAATATAAATCCTATTTAATTTTTTCATATTAAATAGGAGAACTTGTTGGTGAAAATAAAATGGTTTTGCAGACCGAATGGATTTCTTATATTTCTTAGTTTATTTGATTGAGTCTCACCGTCAAGAAATGTGTCTATCTGTCAAGATGGATACATAGCTTATGATGTGGCGCTCTTTCATTTAAACTATGAAAGATATGAGATTGAATTGATTTCATATTTTTCTAAACTAAATAAATATATATGTAAATTAAATGTCCCTCTGATATAGACGACCGAATTCTAATTACAGCGACCGACAACTTTCATAGGAGGACCCCCTAAAATTTCGCCGACACATTGCTGCCCAAACTATTTCATCATAGACAACCAAACAATGTGATTGCTCTTAAGATGTAAGATCACCACTCTCTCAAGTCTTAGTTTCAGTTACAATAAAGTTTAACATAACATATTGCTACTTAACTTATGTCAATGAAGTAAAATAAATATTACCCATCACAAGAGATTGAAATCGTTCTAGAAGAAAACAAAATTTCCTACACATGCCACTACTCCAAATCAAAAGAAAAGAATAAAAAAAACTATTCATGAAGATTCGAGAAAGCACGCAGAAAACTTTGTTAAATCAAAATAAATCCACTAGAAAGTGTTTACAACAATTATAAGCTCATGAAGAAAACAATATTTAATTCTTTTTTTCTAAAAAAAAGATGAAAGTATCTTCAACAAAGTCTCCTGCCAATCCATGCTTTACTCATATATTTCCTTTACACATTTCTCTCAAAATCTCTCACCAAGCTCTCGAGACTTGATGGAAATCTATATCTCAATCAACGCACACTAAACTCTCTGTAAAATCTTTTAAAAACTCCTCTTAACACTCTCCTAGTCCTCCTAATGAGAGGCATCAAACCTCTCTTTTTAAACAGACAATAAAACCTCTTTTTTCCCAAGAGACACACCTCTTCACTCCGAAAAACACATCACTTCATTTTTAGATTTTTAGATTCATTGCATGAAACATTGGTGCATGCATAGCCATTTAGAACCTTCCAAAACAACCTGGAACCACTAAAAGTCATCCATAACCATAACTGGATGATTTCTGGTCCATAGGCACTATTTTCTCATTGTCATTGGCTCCCAAGAGACAATTTGGGGCGCCTAGGCGCCACCCGACAGACAGCTCCACAGTTTCACCCCATTTCGCTTTGTTTTAACTCCATTTTGCTTCGCTTTAGCTCAATTTCGCTCCAAATTGTTGTAACTACAAGATAAACATGATAAAAACTATTCTTTCAAGTGTAATTTTACTCAAAAATATGTTATTACTCTAATAGAGATTAAGCATACAAAGACATTTCAAAATGTGTCAGGTCAAAATTTTCTTCCTCACTTATTTTGACTCCAAAATGCACCATTTTTACTCCATTTTTCTCCAAAAATATGTTTCTTGTACCTGAAACCAAAAACATGCAAAATATCTTCCTTTAAAGTGTAATATCCTCAAAAATGTGCATACAATGAAGATTAAATGTATATTAAAAATGGGTAATTTTCAGGTAGATCAATGACCGAGACCTCAAGGCGGAAAGGATGATATGAAGAGGCTTTAATTAGAGGGTAGAAAGAGCTATTGGATCAATAACACTACCTATGGTGATCGGTGATCTGGTAAGGACAACCATAAAATTCCACATAATTTTTTTTGAGACATATATCAAGGCCTTAGTAGGTCAACCCTGGATCTACGAGTACTGAATGGTTCTATCGTCTCTACACTAGTGTATAAAGTACTATTAAGGTGGTCAAGAATGGTGCACTAAAGAACATTTACAGCTATTTTCTGTGCATGAAGTGGGAATCCATGAAGATGTCGCTTACTACGCACCTCCAAGAAAGATAGTTTTCTCTAAAAATGCCACACCAAAAGAAGCAAAAGAGCCAAAAGAGACAGAAGATGTAGAACATCTGATTCTAGTTCAGCAGCTCCTCACCACATTTTTACAGAGAGATGATGAAAGTTTCTCCAAAGCTCTTACCCGAGGTTGAGGCCAGGGATGAGGTCGAGGAAGAAATGATGGGATTGTTGAACAAAAGAGTCCAGTGATCAACATTTATCAAGGAGACATTTCTGAGGAAGAAGAAATCAACAAAGAAGCAAAGACAATAAATCCTAAAAAGCCCTAGTTAGATATTTTTCTAGAAGATGGGAAGAATGAAAAATACAAATCAACGTATAACAGGATTAACAACTTTGTACATGTCATGACCCTGACCCCGATCAATTCAAATAAAGTTGAGGGCTTGATGGTTAAGGAAGTACAAGGTGTGCTTGTCAAACCAATTAAGTTCTTTTGGAGTTCTTCTCTTCCATCCCTGAAAATGATGTAAAACTAGAAGATGTTGCTTCATCTAAATTAATGGAACAGCCTTTTGTGGGGTATTCTCGTTATGTCCAGAGATTAATTCAATGTCGTCTCGTGCCTACGTAGTGGTCAAACGACTAGTCACACCTTTTTCAAAGATTATGGAGTAATACTAATCAACCTTTCAGTTTAAAGCTAGGTCTTGGGTTCTACATGGTGGGACCGGTGGATGATACAAAATTTTGCCTGGTTGTTACTGATGAGCCTAATGAAGATTGCTTAGAAGCTTCAGAAGACCTTGAAGATTCTCCAGTTAAAGATGCTCCACTGGAGTTTAAAGAATAAATTAGTCAACAATTGATGAGCTAAGTGAGGTTAACTAGGGAACTATTGAAGAGCCTGGACCAACCTTTGTTAGCTCCTTGCTCAATGAAGAATACTCCGTAAATATAATCAAACTTTTAATGGAGTTCAAGGATTATTTCACCTGGAGTTATGAAGAGTGCTTGGATTAGCTCCAAAGGTTGCAATTCATAAGTTGGGAATGGATCAAACCATCATTCTAGTCTAGCAAGCTCTTAGAAGAATTTGTTTAGAGATTGAGCAATAAATCATAGCAGAATCCAAAGAATTAATCGGCACTAAGTTTATCCATGAGTAACAGTACATGGCTTGGTTGACCAATATGGTGTCGGTTAAAAGAAGAATGTCATATATGAGTAAGTGTGAATTTCATAGATTTGGAAAAATCATGCTCGAAGGATGAACTCTCTTTATCAATTTCAGAGTTGATGATTGCTATCGCATCGACCCGCACTATTTTCTCTTTTATGGTTGAGTCAATCAGATACAACGAGATTAAGATGGTGCCAAAAGATGAGAAAATCATAGCTTTCAAAATGCTGATTGGAGTGTAATTCTACACGGTAATGGAGCTCAGATTGAAGAATGTTGGAGCAACTTTTCATCGAGCAATGACGAGAATCTTTAATGATCTCATCCATAATCAAGTTGAATGTTATGTGGATGATGTGGTCATTAAGAGAAAATTGAAATTCGATTAATTGAATGATTTGAGAATTTTTTTGAGTGGCTATGATAGTTTAACCTTAAGATGAATCCCTTAAAGTGTGTTTTTGGTATTACCTCTAGAAAATTCTTAGAATTTGTTGTTTTTCACCGTGGAATTGAAATTGATCTGAAAAAGATTAAAGCCATCTTAAAAGTACCACCCCTAAAAGCTTAAAGCAATTACGATCATTTCAAGGGAGGTTGGCATAACTCAAAAGCTTTATTTTTAATTTGTCCGGTAGGTGACTCTGTGCTAGTCAAGAAGGATGTCAAGTTCACATGGGATAAAAAATGTCAACATTCCTTTGAGAATTTCACGTAGTATTTGATAAAGCCTCTTATCTTAGCAGCCCCTGTCTCAAGTAGACCTTTGATAATTTACACTGCAACTTTAGACAAGTCCCTCAGAGCTCTGCTAGCCCAGATTAATGATGAGTATAAGGAAAATTCTCTCCACTACTTAAGCCATCATCTAATTCCAACTGATGTAAGGTATCCTACTATTGAGAAGCATTGTTTGGCATTGAACTTTGCCGCCTAGAAGCTCCGACATTACATTCTTTCTTACAAGGTCAACCTGATTAAAATCTTTACAATACTTGATGACCCGACTGATGCTTTTTCGTTGTTTAGCTAGGTGGTCGACGATATTATTGTAGTTCAATATAACATTCATTCTTATTCGAGCTATTGATACACCTAAAATATATAGTGCTTTTAAAAAAAAATTTATACCTATTTTTGAGATATTGCGCTTTAATGAAAGGTATTTTTGTGTTTTTATTTTAGGTACAATCAAATGGATGGAAAATGTTAAAAGGAGTGAAAATGTGTCAAATTTGGAGCAAAAATAAAGAAATGTGCAAAATATACTAGGGTACCTAAGCCCCCAGATCCGTGCCTAAGCGCCAGAGGCTCTGCGCCTAAGCACTAGGTACCCCGCGCTTAACCACCAAAGTTAGTCATTTGAAGAAATTTTAATTGGAGTGGAATTTTGAAGAGGTGTTTGAAGAAACCTTAATAAAAATGTGGGAAATAGCCCATGAACATGAAAATTTATTCAATTGGTTTATGAGGAGACAACTTCTAGCAGATTCATTCAATGGAGACACCTTCTTGAAGAGACACCAAGGTACCCCTTAGATTTTATAAGAAAAGACTTAAATTTTCCAGGAGAGGAAACTAACACCACTTACAAAAAGTTCACATATACGCCACCGCTGCCGGCCACCTTAATTTTTTTATTTATTTTGAGTGTTAGTTTGTATTGTGAGAGAAGGAAGAGAATTCAAAGGAACCTCAAGGCATTGGTGGAGATAATTTCAGATAAGTGTTTATCTTTGTGACTACACTTGGTTTTTAATTTAGATTTCTTGATTGTGTGCATGATTTCTACTTTTAAACTCATGTGTGGTTGTATTTTCTCCATGAATTCTGAGTAGTTTTCTTTATCTTTTTCCTTAAAATGATAAGTGATTAAATGTTTAAAGGAAGTCGTGTTAAGTATTAGACTTCAATGTTGGAAGAAGTTGTGATGATTTAAGACCTTGCACTTTAATTACTTCTTGATTTGGTCAATTAAGATGCTAATATCTGTTGTAAGAACATGTAAGATCCGAGATGGTATTTTCTCAGTCAACAATGGTAAGAATCACATATTGATTTCTTGAATGAGAATGTAATTCGTGGGGTTGAGTGCAATTAAATAAGGAAATATATTTTAAAGGGTGTAGAATTAGAGGGCTTTAGAGTGACAGACTAAAGCTCCCAATTTGATTTATAATTTTAAGTTTTTATACAAGAAGTTAGCCCCCAGGTGGAGGGAGAAGAGGGAACTCTAGAGTGAGAGCTAGTATCTTTCTTGCCTAATTGGTCTTCAAGACTAATCAAACTATAGATTAACCAATGTTCTTTATTGCATCTCTAGTAAGGGTAAAGAATTCTATTGCCTCTATTTGGCACAACAAATTTAGTATACTTCCACAACTAAATATCTAATTTTATCACTGATTCATGATAAGGAAAAAAAATATTTTTCTTATATTGCCTTCATCTTGCATGTACTTTAGTAAAGTTAATTAGTTGTTTACTTTATTTTCAATTAAACAAAAATTACAAAAAGAATTGAACTTTCATTCTTAATTTAGTGTCTTATGTTTGAGTAAGAATATAGATTGCTAAATATTTGGTCATCTAAAACTAATCCTTCCCGTGGGTTTGAATATTGGGACTTAATCATAAAAGTTCTATATTACTTGATAACGATACGTATACTTGCGTAGTATCCCATAGAAATATTATAACTGCATTCTTATTTACTTCATAGTACAAAATTTACCTAGCCTTTGCTTTGGATCAAGTTTTCAGCAGCCGTTGCAAATTAAGTACATCTATTAAGAAAATTAATTGCATACATCGTATTTTACTTCTATAATTATAGAAAGTCAGGATCAGCTATAAAAGGGCAAGTTTTCACATATTTTCTCGCATTGCACCCTTTACCGGCAGAATCTCCTCTCAATGAGGAATTGTTAGATGAGGAGATAATGAATTTAGAAGACCTCGGTGATCAACGCTGGGAGATTTACTTTTACGGAGCTTTGTCAGCACAAAAGGGCAAAGATTTGTAAATGATAGTGCATGGAAATGCAGAGATTAAATTAAACTTTGTTCCGTCAGAGAGGGGAATGTTGAGGTATTCCTTCCATCTAATAGAGTCATGTATGAATAACAAAGCAGAATATGAAGCCCTCATAGCTGGACTAGAGTTAACCATTTTAATGAGGATAACAAACATCAAAATCTATGGTGACTCGCAATTGACTATACAACAAGTCACCGAGCTGTACAAAATTCTAACTAAGCTCGAGCAGTATTTTCAGTATAAAATGAAGCTACTAGAGCAGATTCCTAATGTGACACTATACAAGATTCCTAGAGGAGAGAATGTCATTGTAAATGCTTTGGCTCAACTTGTAAAAAACTTTGCATGTCCACAAGAAGATTCTGCTAAAGTAATAGTCAGGGAGCGTTAGGTCCTATCCTAGACTAACATAAATACATTGTACAAATTGAGAAATGATAGAGCAGTGACATAAGTTGCAGAAGTTGCAGAAGACTGGCATCAGCGATTCATAGAATATCTACAAGCAAGGAAGCTACCTATGATAGTTCAATCGTGCATCAGATCAATAAAAGGGCTCTATCCTACTCCTTGATAGATAATGTCTTGTACTAGAGGTCATTTGATCAGATTGGCTGAGGTGTCTGAATGGGTCTAAAGCTTGAGAAATGTTTCAGTAGGTACATGTAAGACTTCGTAGCTCTCATCAATCGGGTCCAATGATGAAAAAAAAGATTAAGAGGATACGATACTACCGGCCCACAATGATGACCGAATGAATGAAGATCACCAAGAGTTTTCACCAGTACTAAGTGCATGGGGTGGTTCTACACCAACCTTCAAATGCGCTACATCCAACCATCGCGTCGTGGCCATTTGAGAGTTGGGGCACAGACATCGTGGGCCCGATTGAACCTCCTTCTTCTAAGAGACATTGTTTCATCGTCATAGCAACTGATTATGTTTCAAAGTAGGCAAAGGCAGTATCATCTAGAGAAGTGAAGGCTCACCACATTTTGCGGTTTTTAAAAAATCAAATTGTCTACCATTTTAGGGCACCACACAGAATCATTTCAGTTAATGAGTTCATGTTCAAGAGTACAAGAATCAATAGTTTTTTCAGAAGACATGAGATAGACCGACGCTATTCGACAATTTACTACTCGAGAGAAAATGGCTTGGTCGTGTCTTTTAATAAAACCCTCATCCAAATCCTAAAGAAGACTTTGAATGAAGACAAAAGGAATTGGCCACAGCAGTTATTGGAAGCCTTATGTGCCTATAGAATGATGTTCAAAACTCCTACACAGTCTACACCTTACGCTATTGTGTACGAGCCCGAGGCTATATTTCCTTTAGAGGGTCAACTTCCATATCTCAGAGTTGTCATCACCATCAAAATCACTAGTGAAGGAAATGCTAAATTATGGCTAGAATATTTGGAAAGCTTATAGGGAAAATGACTAACAATTCAACATAATTAAGAGTTGTATCAAACTAGAACTATCTAGGCCCATGACAAACTAGTCAGCCAAAGAGCTTTTATGGTCAGTGACTTTGTTCTTCTTCTTAGAATACCTATTCTTGGACATCACAAGATAGAAGGTAAATTTGAACAGACTTGGGAAGGACCATTCGTGGTAAGAAAATTCTACTTTGGAGGCTCCTACCAACTTATGGATTGCTATGGAGAATGACCTATGCCTCTTATTAATGGAAATCCTTGAAGAAGTATTACGCGACGTGATATTTTAAAGAACAAGCTTTAGAAATATATTTTTGTTCTTAAAAATGTTTGCATACTAATTGTATGTAACTGGGTCCGAACAAAAATTAATAAAATTTTTCGAAAAGGAAAGACAATTTCCAAATATTAAAATTTTAGCATATAATAAGAGAAATATGTTTCCCCTTTCCTATCATAATAAATAAATCTTACTTCTAAATAAAGAAAATGCATTAATAAGTAAAATCTTGTTTTTCTTGTTCTTCTAATTCAGCAACCTGATTTCTTACTTCTTCTCAAAGGAAGTTGTCAAATGAGATGCTAATCCTTACCCTTAAGGATGGCGTGAGTTTTGCACGGGACAAAGAGAAATTTGAAGAGGGAGCTATGTTCAAGTTTGGCGTAAACTTTGCGTAGGCGGTGCTGGAATACTTAGGGGAAGCCTTGAATACCATGGTTCAAGAAATGCTTCGTGACAGCAAGATAGTGGTGAAATTTAGAAAAAAGGGCAAGAAAATCTCCATAAAGAAGAGGAAATTTGAAAAAAACTGGTGAAACAAGAGCAGGTGACAGTTGGAATGCCGAGAACAGCAAAATGAGGTCCATGGTGATGAATACAGGAAGTGAGCTCATGAACTCCATGCCTATAGATGTTCAGATTAAAAAAAAAAGCAAATCTCACTTCGACTCAAAGACAAAACCGCAATCGCTAAATCTACTAGATGTTGACCAAATTGGCAAGGGAGTAGAACAAGAAAGTGGTTGCTATGAACGGTATAGCCTCTTTGATGATGACGGGTGCAACAGCCTCCGTGAAGCACATTGTTCCCAAGATGAGGGAGTAGCCCGCCAATGTTGAACTATACATCCCACTGTTTGTCACTAGACCTCGACAGTTGCAAATTGTCCCAGAGTATGAATTGGAAAGAATCAAGAAGGTACAGAAGCAACATTTTGTGTATTTCCAAAGAATACAAGGAATATGCATCAATATCTTAGAAGGCTTGGAGTTTCACATGAATTTATTCTTCGTGTACGAGTAGGAGAAGATTGTAGATTACATATTTGACTTGAGGGACAACGGTCATGCCAGATATTTAGGGTATGTTTGGGGCAACTGTTGATTATTTATAATCTGCTGAAAAACATATTATTCTGATAATCTGATAATCTGCAGATTATCAAAATAATCTACCTTGCTGCTTGGGACAACTTATCCAGAATAGCTTCTCTCAACTACCACATGACCAAACTAGGCTAATTTGACCATCTTTAACCAAAATCCTCAAATTTGCTTTTAAAGACCCAAATTTCCACAAATCCAACTCAAATGTCCATCAGTTTGATCTCAATTGACCCTAATTTTAATCCTAAACTCAAATTCACTTTTGATATGACCAAAATAAACCAGATCCAAGCCTAATTGGCCCATGATTTGAGCCCAATTTTAGTTAGGTTAAAACACAAACATTGGCCACATGGCCTAATCTCACCAAATTGAACCCATAGCCTAGTCAATTGGCCCCAATTAATGGTGAAAAATCTTGATAACATTTCTATACATCAAAATCAACCATAAACTGGCCATGTTGAGCCTCAAATCCATTTGATTTTGGCCTAAATCCAAAATTCCCAAATTTAGCCCCAAATTGGCTAAGTCCATCCATTTGATTTTGGCAAAATCCAAAATTCCCAAATTTAGCCCCAAATTGGCTAAGTCCCCAAATTTCACACAATTGATATCCTTAACCTCCAAATTGGCATTCAATTCATGTTGAAAACTCTTTATGATCCTATTGACCATTTACAACAATCAATTTGGACTTAGCCCAAGGCTAACCCAAGCTAGACCCCAGCCTAGCCCAACATGACCAAATTGATTAAAGTTGAAAATTCTCTCAAATTGATCCTTCAATTGAGCTCAAAACCACTTCCCTCCTTCAGCAAAGTTGTTCCTTATGATCATCTACACCAAATTCAACAATTAATTGGGTCAATTGACATGGCTAGCCTAGAAAAAACCCAAGACTTGGTCATTTGCACCCATTTGGACCCATGCACTAAATGTGACCTAACCACCCTAAAGTCACCAAATTAACTCCACCCATCCATTAGTTGGACTTAGTGAGCAGTCCAAACACTATGAAACCACCAAAATCATGCCATGGACCAAAGGTCCCCCAAATTAAGGGATATTATTTCCAAAAATGCATGTTCTTAAGATATCCTTACCAAAATTAGGTATTATTGCACCAAATTGTTGTGACATATTCCCCTGGGTTCCCTGAGCTCTTAGCCACCTCCCCCTGGCTAGCCAGCTAGCCTAGTAGCCGGAAAAGCTCAAAACTGAGAGCCACCCCCATGGCATTCCAAACCTAGAGGCCAGCTCATCCAAATCAAATTGAAGAGCTCCTCTGCCCTCCACCTAAGCAACACAATGCACTCAAACTTGTGCCCTGAGAGCCACCCCATGAACATTTTTATAAAAACTCACCTCCACGGCCATGGTAGGTGTGCTAAATTTTTCTAAAAGAGAGCCTCCCAAATCACTCACAGAGCTTCCTTGAGATCTCCACAGCCCATTCCAATCACTCCACTACCATGATTCCCCCTGTATAACGCTAATTTTGAGCTTAAAAATTAGGGCAGAAACAGGACATCTCTCAAAACTCCACCAAACTTCAATTGTTTGTGCGCACACCTTCACAACAGCAAGAGATGATAAAGCCCCATCAAATTACCCTCTGAAATAGCCTCCACCATAGCTCTAGACCAACACCTGAAACCGAGCTTGGTCGAATTCAAACCTAAGCCTTACACCATAGCAAGAGGCTTAATCCCTAGCCTCCTTGGACCCTAAAAAATGTGTCAAGCACCTCTGATTGAAGCCTCCCTTCTCAGAGCAAAGATATAAAAATTCTCCTCCTCTCGAGCCTATTTTGATTCTCCATTTACATGGGCTTGATTTCATGACACATTAACCACATGGATGTGTTCGACTCACTAAGATGAGCATTTTAAAAAATATTTCACTTAATTTGGTTGAGAAATGAGAGAGATCATAAGCCTTGAAGGTGGATGGCTCTCGGCCAAAGCCATTGGAGACGATGACCACGCGTCGTCCGATCGTGCGTGTATCAAATGGATATCCAAGATGAAGCCGGACAACGCTTATTTACATAAACAGCGGGACGCGTGGCTGCTGGGCTTGGATGGCAGCGTCAAGTAGGAGCGCGCCGCGTGGAGTTTCGAAGCTACCTAGGATCTACATGGTGTCGCGTGGATAAGTAGAAAAATAGGGCTTTTTCGATTTATTTAAACTCCCTAAACTTCAAAAATACATAACTTTGTATAGAAAAATCACAAAAATAAAATAAAAATACTCTATTACTCAGTGAACAGAGGAGAATAATGTGGAACAAATTTCAAGTCCATTTGATGCATAAAATATTTTTAATTAATTAAACAATGTTTGGAATCATTTGACTCTCCATGCATATTGATACATCACCTTGGCTTGAAATTTTGGCATGTTGTAGCCTCTGTCAAGTGAAACATCCTCTAATTTTTCCAAAGTCAGAGGAGGTTCTTATACAGAGATCCATATTTTTTAAGTTCTTGCACATTATTTCCTTAAAATAATCATGAAAATTATCATATTGATTAGAAAATTCTAAGAAAATTTTGGAAGGTTCACCATGATCAGAGAAGCTTTTGGAAATAAATTCATGGGTCAAGTTATTTAAAATGCACTTACACTTTACAAACACTAAATCACTAAAATAATTAATTTTGGAAAATATATATTATTTAAATGACTTGATCTTTTATCTCTATTGTGGTTTATGATCCAGAGAACACACTATAAAAACTTCAAAATATTTTGAGTTANAAAGTTTCAAAATATTTTGAGTTCATTTCATAACTTAAATTGATTTTTAAAAATAAATACCACTCTTGGCACTTAAATGATTTTTAAAAATCAAAATATAACTCAAAAAATTATGAAACTTAGTTTTCTTGAGTTCTCTGTGATCAGGGATATTTTATAAAAATAAAATAATATTTAGAATAAAAACTTGATTTTTAGCCTATTTTAAATATTTAAATATTCATAAAAAACACAAAAATAAAAAAATTCATGGAAATGTTCTAAATTGCTTCCTAATCACATAGGAACAATTAAAATACTTCTCCTAATTTTCTAAATAATTGAATTTTAAAGCTTAAAAATAATTTTTAAAGGCTAAAAAATGAGTTTACACTAAAATAATTTCAATAAATCAAAGAAAAATCAGAAAAATATTTAAAAATAATTTTTAAAGGCTAAAAAATGAGTTTACACTAAAATAATTCTAATAAATCAAATAAAAATCAGAAAAATATAAAATTTTCTTAAAAATAATTTTTAAAGGCTAAAAATGAGTTTTCACTAAAATAATTCTAATAAATCAAACAAATATCAAAACAAATATGAAATTTGCTCCTCTGGGTTCTCTAACCTCGGAGAGATTTTTCAAAGACACAAAACTTAATTTTAATCATTTAAAATATTTTATTTTTATTAAATAACCCAGAACTTAAAATAATTCTGATAAATCACAGAAAATTTGAAAATCATGAAATTTGGTCCAAAGGCTTCTCTGGTCTAAGTCTACCTCCAGTAAAAATTTCAAAGGATTAGAATTTACCTTGGTCAAGTTAGGAATTTTCTTTGAAAAATCTAANAAATTATGAATCATGACCACTTAAAGCTTAACCTTTTCAAAATTAATTAAGACACTCACCTAAGTCTTAAGGGCTTAGTGGTGACTTAGGCCAAATCAAAATTGACTAAATGATGATTAGAGAAATAAACATAACATAATCAAACATCCATGAAACACCACTAAGCCTAATTAAAAAATTGGCTAAGTGTTCAGGTTACACCAACTTGCCCTTTAAGGAAATTCACTCACATAATTTTCAAATTTAATGATAAATGATAATTACCCCTTTCTTAGGGATAATTAAGACATCAATGTTCGCTAAGCATTAGAAGTATTCACAGGATGAACCATTAAGCCACATAATAAGTTTAAATGGACTCGAGGCTTTTTTGAGGGAGGCATGGGACCTACTTCCTCCTCCTAACTTGTTGGATACCTCAGAGGTCTATTAAACTTAATATACTTTGCTCCTACTTCCTCCTCCTAACTTGTTGGATACCTCAGAGGTCTATTAAACTTAATATACTTTGCTCAATGAAATCATCATTAATTAAACTTTTAAGGACTCACCAAAATACAACATAGAGTTAGGAAATCCACCAGAACTTTACTTTTCCTGCTCTTCATACATGCCCTCACATGCATTTTTAAGTTTCAGGTGGTGGAACGAGAAAACTCGCCCAGTACGCTTTTACATTTTATAGTGCTGTCTTTCTTGTGCCTTTTCCTTACATGCTTCTCTTTATGCTTACGTTGTTTCTTTTTATACTTGCATTTGCCTACACGTATGAAAATAACATAAACTTGCATGTTAACCAAAACCAAAGCCCAAAACCTAAACTAAAATCAACCAAGATAAAATCCACCACTAGAACATTCAAAATATAAAAAAAACTCAAAACTTAATCACAAACATCACACAAAACTATAATTGCAACTAAATTAAGATGTCTCTATAGGATGATCGGGAATTCCTCGGAGGAGGTAACCTACGGTTGCTAACGAGGCTTCCCTCGATTTAAATGAAATTATGGAACTCATTATGTTGGGTTTAGTAAGTTCATTTGGACTAAGTAAATCCAATAGAAAATAGTGGTAACTCATTAAGTTGAGTTTATTAAATTCATTTGGACTAAGTGAATCCAATAGAAAATAGTGGTGCCGGAACGAGGGAACCGTAGGATCCTAACCGGTGTCGCTCTAATCAACTTTAATATGCCCTCGAACTCATTAAGTTGGGTTTAGTAAGTTCATTTGGACTAAGTGAATCCATTAGAAAATAGTGATGCCTCTCATTAAGTTGAGTTTAGTAAGTTCATTTGGACTAAGTGAATCTAATATAAAATAGTGGTGCCGGAACGTGTTGGGTTTAGTAAGTTCATTTGGACTAAGTGAATCCAATAGAAAATAGTGATGCCGGAACGAGAGTTGGGTTTAGTAAGTTCATTTGGACTAAGTGAATCCAATAGAAAATAGTGATGTCGGAACGAGTTAGTAAGTTCATTTGGACTAAGTGAATCCAATAGAAAATAGTGGTGCCGGAACGAGGGACCTGTAAGTTCATTTGAACTAAGTGAATCCAATAGAAAATAGTGATGCCGGAACGAGGGAACCGCAAACCATTTGGACTAAGTGAATCCAATAGAAAATAGTGATGCCGGAACGAGGGAACCGTAGGACCCATCATTTGGACTAAGTGAATCCAATAGAAAATAGTGATGCCGGAAAGAGGGAACCGTAGGATCCTAATTTTGGACTAAGTGAATCCAATAGAAAAAAGTGGTGCCGGAATGAGAGAACCGTAGGATCCTAACTGGTGTCGCTCTAATCAACTTTAATATGCCCTCATAAAATTTAAAGAACTTCAACCATAGGGCATCCTGATTTGACATTACAACCTGACACACCAAAAAACTCAAACTCGTCGCGGTAACAAACTTGGAGCTAGCATGGTGGGCATCACAGCCTTCTTCAACAGCAAAACATGTCTTCCCCAGCTAAACCAATCTTCCTTCCTTAGACTTAAACAACAAAGCCATAGGACTTCGAGGTTGCTTACTTATGCAACGTAAATCCTCAGATCATCTTTAGGCCTTTGCATAGCCCTGTTATACAATATAAGTCCTAACTCGTCTTAAGATTTCGAGGTTGTCGTTTGTCACGACCTAAATCCTCATATCTTTCAGGCTATTTGTGTGATTGTTTGACACAAATGTAAGCCCTAACTAATAAAATTGGCAAAATGAAACACTTAAATTTTTCTTTTCTAAATTTAAACCAAACATTAGGATAGCTTGGGAAGTCACTGTGGTTCTCCTCTAGGATCTATGACTTCCCCTAGTTCTTCCTCCTTTGGATTCTACAATAAAATATTCCAAATTTGAACAAATCCCCTTTCACACCTCTACGTCTGATTTCGTTGGAGTCCTACCCTTTGAAATTCCTTGAAGATAATATTTCCTGATTTTTATCGAGAGTCTTCTAAGTATTTCTTAATTTTTATCGAGAGTCTTCTTAGGTGTTCCAAATTTGAACCAATCCCCTTTCACACCTCTACGTCCGATTTCGTTGAAGAGTCCTATATAAAATGTTCCAAATTTGAACCAATCCCCTTTCACACCTCTACGTTCGATTTTGTTGAAGAGTCCTACTCTTTGAAACTCCTTGAAGATAATATTTCCTGATTTTTATCGAGAGTCTTCTTAGGTGACTTTAGATTGAACCAATCCCCTTTCACACCTCTACGTCCGATCTCATTGAAAAGTCCTACCCTTTGAAATTTTTATTCTACAATAAAAATGTTCCAAATTTGAACTAGTCCCCTTTCACACATCTACGTCCGATTTCGTTGAAGAGTCCTACCCTTTGAAATTCTCTTTCACACCTCTACATCTGATCTCATTGAAAAGTCCTCCCCTTTGAAACTCCTTGAAGATAATATTCACACCTCTACGTCTGATTTCGTTAAAGAGTCCTACCCTTTGAAATTCCTTGAAGATAATCTTTCTGATTTTTATCGAGAGTCTTCTTAAGTGACTTTAAAATGTTCCAAATTTGAACCAATCCCCTTTCACACCTCTACGTCCGATTTCGTTAAAGAAGCTACCCTTTGAAATTCTTTGAAGATAATATTTCTTGATTTTTATCGAGAGTCTTCTTAGGTGACTACCCTTTGAAACTCCTTGAAGATAATATTTCCTGATTTTTATCGAGAGTCTTCTTAGGTGAATATAAAATGTTCCAAATTTGAACCAATCCCCTTTCACACCTCTACGTTCGATTTTGTTGAAGAGTCCTACTCTTTGAAATTCCTTAAAGATAATATTTCCTGATTTTTATCGAGAGTCTTCTTAAGTGACTTTAGTCATTTAGGATGTAATTAACTATAGGGGCTTGCCCTTACAGGAAGCATGTACGAAACTAGCTTAATATAAACCCTATTTAATCCTTTATATTAAATAGGGGAACTTGTCGTCAAATATAAAGGTTTTGCAGACCAAACGGAGATCATACTTTCCTTAGTTTGTTTGATCGAGCCTCATCCTCAAGTCTTATGTTTATCCTTCGGGATAGATATAGGATTTGAGGTATAGTGCTCTTTCATTTCAAACTATGAAAAGTATGGGGTCAGTTTGATTTCATACTTCAACGTCCTTCCGAAGTAGGCGACGTGATTTTCATTTAGACGACCGATAGCTTCTTACGGGCAACTCCCCACAAACCCCCGAAATAGCGCCGACAGCTTCTAGTGACTCCGCTGGGGACAAGCTTTTCTCTCCTTACAAATCAGGAAATATTATCTCCACACATCGGTAATGTGTCCATGCCCCTCTTGCACCAAATTACCCTTCTTTCATTGACATACTTTACACATTTCTGTCTTGGTAAGGTATAATTAACTCCTTGGACTTCAGGACTAGCTGTTCAACGATTTTTTAAATAGAGGGGTTCAGAAGGCCATTAAGGACTCTTTAAACTTTTATATGGGGTCGGATCCACAATAGGTGTGTCGGTGGACTATTTCCACCCGGGCATTTTCTACCACTATTTGGGTCGTGCACCGGGTTCTAAAATATTTCACATCTCACTTTCAAATTTGATTTGCTATTCCACAAATTAAACCAAATATTATTGTGCTGCGAGCACTTTGAAACTTTCTTGCATTAATTAAATTTTACACCCCTTAATTTTTTTTTAAATACCCATAAATTAAGACCCACCCGGTTTACAGATCAACCTCTATTTTCAGTGCTTGCACTAAAGATTATGAGGTTTTTGGCCATATACCTAATCCTAAAATTTTCTGTTTTTAAAGCCTACTACGATGGCCTACCCGACGCTGACTTTTTCGTGGAACCTGCCGACAAGTTACGAAGAACGCAACATCACTCCCACCATCAAATTTGGAGCCAGATTCAAAGATCTCGAGGTTTTCCTCGGGAAAGCCCCATTTGTGTTAATGAAGATCGTTGCTCTGGAAATACAAAAACCGTCTGTAGAATTCATTTTGAACTGCCTTCAAGACTTCCCTACCTACAAGAAGGCTGAAGCTGCTCCCGTCACGGCTCCCACCAAACCTGTTATCCCCATTGCTGCTAAGGGTAAGGAAGTGATGATTGTTGAAGATCCGACTGAGGGATTAACTTTCCCATCACCCGTGTTTGAAATCGGGTCAAGCTCAAGTACTGTACCACTGACCCGAATTCAAAGGAGAAACCACATTAGAAGAGTTTGGAGGGCCATTAAAGCTCAGGCACTCGAGGAGACACCCGTTGAGGGGGAACCTCATCAAGATGAAGAGGTGCTACTGGAAATTTATCCACTCCTACGAGGGAGTAGATTCCATCCTCTGAAAGATACTGATGGATATAAGAGTATCCGAAGGATCGCTGCCGCATTACCATCACTTCATGGACACAGTGAGGAGGAAAAGAAGTTCACTCCTATCACTCGAGTTAGCACAGTTTTCAGAAGGCTGGCTACCAAAGAAGGATGTTCGGTTAGCGAGTTACTTGAACGAGTGGGAGATGCAATTTCACCCGCATGAAGAAGGAAAGTTTGTAGGGCGTCAAATCAGCCAAACAGTCCCACAAGACAGCTGGAGTGCCACCTACTCATATCTCCGTTTGGTTCAGCTTAGAGAACAGGATTGATATCGTAGTGATTAATACTGATCATACTACCACTAGGACCACAGGCCGTCGACCGGTTAATTTGAGACTGGGTCCGAAGATTTTACCCGTCATTCCTGCAATCCCAGAGATAAAGACAATGTGATTACCTCACACTGTAGCCGGTCTACACCATGGGGAGCATACCTTCCCTCGACATACCGATGTTTCTACTAAGATGCCCCGTCTTGAGACATCATCATCCAAAAGAAGAGGGTATGAGTACCTAAGGTTGCTGCACCGATACAGTTCAGTGAGCCCTCGGGACAGGAAGTAAAACCAGTGCCTGAAATATCAGACATCCTCGCGATAATAGCCAGCAAGATGGAGGAACAAGTAGAGGATATCCACTAAGGTCCTCCAGATCTTAAAGCAATCAAGGAATCAATAATTGAAGAGAAAGTTGAGAAACTCAGGATTGAGATTTCCAAGTTAGCTCGAGAGCACGGAGTTTCCGACAAGAGTGACAATGAAGATTTTGATTACAACGATTACCTAGAGGAGGATTTAATGGAAGTCCATGTGATCGAAACCAGAGCTACCACATCTGCGCGCGAGGCTCAACCTCACACCAAAGAGAACGCCGTAGATGAGTTGCATAGGGTTATCCTCCTAAGGGATGAGCAAGTCAATCTACTAGAGAAAAGAATAGAAGAGATGGTTGCAGCTATGACCGCCATGGCCACCATTCAGGGGCAATCACAAGCATCGAGATTGGCTTCTCTAAAGATTAATCAGCCATAAATCATACACATCACGGATGAAAGAAGAGAGGCTACTTCAGCAGACAAAGATGAACAAACAAAGAAAGATTCTCCATCAAGTGTCATGCCAGAAAAGGAATTGAAGTAAATGGTTGAACAAGTGCGAGATGCCTTAGCCCAATCTAAGGTCGGTGCATCAATTTTAAAGGGTAGACCTTACCCAGAGGAGTTTGATGTCGTACCTTTCTCCAAGGGTTTTGTGGCCCCAAACTTCAAGATATTCGATGAGACTGGAAATCCCAGACAACACATAGCACATTTTCGAGCCAGTTGTGACAACACAAGGAATAATGAAGCTCTACTCTGGCAGCAATTCGTCAGCAGCTTGTCAGGAATTGCTTTTGACTGGTATGTTGACTTGCCCAACGAGTCAGTAAAAACATTTTATGAGTTAGAACAGTTTTTTGTGAAAAGATTTGCCAGGGCGCAACATCATGTGTCTATTGGAGAGCTCACGATGGAGAGGCAAAAGCCCAGCGAAACTNATGTGTTGTTAAGTCATATTGATAATGAGTAAATAAGACTGGGTAGAATCTCCCATAGAGCTAAAATAGAATCAAGTCTCTGATAGATGAAAATATGCCTGTGATCTTTGAGTTGGCCGTTGTGAGACATCAGATTGAGTGCTTTTATATTGTCTCAAATTGTTTTGTTGCATTGGTCACAAATTGGAAAAATCATTAAAATTTGCTTTCGTCAATAATATTCAACCTCATGATCATTTTTCTTTGTCCGAGGTTTCTAAAAATTTGTCAAAGAATCCTCATAAACAATAGGTGCTATGGCCTAGGACTTTCATGAACCTTCTATTCAAAGCTAGTATCTATGCACCCTTTGGTAGATTAAGAGTCTGATGGGTCCTGCCGTTAGCTCTTGCCAGGCGTGGTAACTTGAGGATTTTCAAATGAATTAGCAAGTTAAAAGAGTCATTTATATCTATTGGTCTTCAACATAATTTTCTCTACTTCGTTAATGAAAAAAAGGCGTATCTAATGCATGGCTGTCTCGTTATTATAAGCTTTAGGGAGGGGTTGATGTTCAGAACATTGCCACTGCATTTGCAAAGAGATTTTTTCCATTTCTTAAACTTGTTATCGCTAAATTGCTTTGTTGCTTCAAATTCTTCCTCTTTAATTATTAGTTGATGATGAAGGGCAAAATACCTTATATGCAATTCTCCATTTTACTTGAATAACTGAGCAAAAAGTTCAGTCGAAGTGTCAGAACAGGGAAGCAATTGATGCGGAAAAAATATTTCAAGAAGAGAAGATGATGCTTATTCAAAAAGTTATGTATAAAATCTCAATTTAATTAATTTTTCAGCAGAATTTTTATGTAGAACTTGTAGAAGTTCTATGGCAGACACTTAACGACATCATTTGCATTGTAAGTTATGCATTTATACGACATTTCATAATAGCTCGAAGCTTTCTTTTATGCATAAAAAATAATATAGTTTACAGGATCATTTTTGTATCACGCTTCATGCGTTTGCTGACAATCTATTTCTAATTCTGAATTGTATCAGATCCTAGATCATTGCTTCAGGCATGAAAAATTGTTCTCGGAAAATTTAACTTACCTTTTTCCAAAATCTCATCATACTTCGTCAAATCCTGCCTTCCCTTATCGTCTTGCATCAATTTGTCAAAAGAAGCGCACTGCTTTCCACGAGCCTATCAAATAAGGCACCACCACAGGCTCCATTCAGGCAAACTCTGGCATTATCATCACATTATAGGATTTACAAATAGCTGAAGTAAATTATGTTTTAATAAGAGTTTCTACAATTCCATTGAACAGATCAAAAACCCTGTATCATTTGTCAGAATTATATATGAGCCAGAACTCATTCATTTTAGCATTTGTTGATTTATATATATAATCCACAAGATGACAGACTAAACACAACAATTATAAAGACCGACGGATATAGTTTAACAAAAAACTGACAAAAAATGTCTTGAATCAGTTTCTTATTTTGTGAAACTTACCAACTCATTGTGTGAAATATTTTGAATAGCTTAAATAGACTGCTTCCATAATGTTTGCATGGTGGTCCGCTAAATAATTGATCCTAGGCATAGGGAGGGGACGAGTTTATGAGCTAACACATACTACCCAAAATGGCCGTGTAAAATATGGAAAAAAAAACAAAAATGAAATTTGACAAAACCTAACAACGTCAATATGATAAAAATGTAAGAAACAACTATTTTTTTAGGTGGAAAATACAAAAAAATGAAAAAAATTACATGTCATAGCCCAGTCAAAATAATTCGTTGAGAAATTTAAAGTACAGAGGTCCGCTCTTCTCCTGAATTAGGGAAGACGTGTGATACTAGAGTTAGCCAAACCACGATAGAAACAAAAAAATTAGTGCTGAAATTCAAAGTAGTTTATAACGACGAATCTCCAAAACATAAATAAACACTAACAAACAAAAGACAGGGCTCTAGGGCCATGGGGAAGGTGAGGGACTCCGGCTGGACAATAGGTGTGGGGGTAGTCAAGGGGTTATGGCTACACTAAAAGGCTATTTGGAGGAAGGATTTTGGGAGTAGGTGCGTGTTGACCTCATTTTGAGGTCATTTCCTTTTCTAGGGTCTTAGGATCTAGCTCTAGGAGTTCCTATTGACCATCTTAGAAAACTAGAATTGAGACTCACCCTTCTAGAAATTATAGCCAATTTTTTTTTTCCTTTGATGTCTAGCATCTTTGGCACAAGACCATCGTCTTATGAACGAGCGGTTATGAGCTATTTTGCGAAGGTTCAAGGGAAATGTTCCAAATAGGACTTCAAGCCTTAGGAAAACATCGTCACGACCTTTTTCGTCACATACACACATCAAATACACAAAGTTCACGACATTGCACGAAATCGGACTTCAATTAATCCCAAAGGACGGGTGAAAATGCGAACTTCTCGGGATGACCTCCGACGACAAATTGGACTGCTCAAACGCGTTCGGGATACCCATTTTGGTAGGAAGGGACACCCATATTGCTATACTTTCGACACGAGAAAATTGGCACGCAGATCGATGAATTCGTCAAAACGACTTCCGGTGGCGAAACGAACCTCACCAACGCTTCCAGAACTTCAAAATTACCTGAAAATGATATCAATTTTGCTATATTTTGATGCATGGGTGAAACACAAATTAAAATTTTATTTTTTCAAAATCTTAAATATTTTCTTAAATCATATTTAATCTAACCTTATTTAGGTTTTCACTGGCTCGCATAAACCAGATTAAAACACTCCATACGCTCGATTGAAGACTGGCTCGTCGCTCGTGCCCTAGCTCCCGCGACCGCTCCTCGTGCCCTAGCTCTCGCGTCTCCTCTGCCATTCGCGCATGAGACGACTCGCCTCCTCACACGCGGCATTCCATTGTCGGTTCGTAGCCTCTTCGATCTCTGCTTGACCGAGCGGGTCTCCAATCGAGGGATTCCACCTGGCCGACGCTTCTCTTCCTCGAGGCTGAACGCTCTCCTCTTTATGATGTCGTTTCATTTCTTCTTTTTGATTTGTTGGCTAGGGTGGCTGGTAGATTGCTTCTTCTTCTCTTCTCTGCCTATAAAATAAGTTTCTAAACTACTGTTGGTGGTTGTTGAAAAATTTTGAAAGAAGTTCTTAAGGGATTTTAGGGAGATTTGGATGCTTTTCTACCTCTATTATTCATTCGATTAGGAGAATTTCTTCTCGGTTTTCCCTGTTGGAAAGGAAGCTTTGTTCCTTTGCTGTTCGAAGATCTTTNTTCTTATTGATTCGTTGGCTAGGGTGGCTGGTAGATTGCTTCTTCTCCTCTTCTCTGCCTATAAAATAAGTTTCAAAACTACTATTGGTGGTTGTTGAAAAATTTTGAAAGAAGTTTTTAAGGGATTTCAGGGAGATTTGGATGCTTTTCTACCTCTATTATTCATTCGATTATGAGAATTTCTTTTCGGTTTTCCCTGTTGGAAAGGAAGCTTTGTTCCTTTGCTGTTCGAAGATCTTGGAAGCTTGAATTTGTAACGCCGTAAGCTGAAGATCGTGAAAAAATCTTCGTGAGTTGCTATTGGAGTAATTTTTCAAGCCTGCTTTACTCCTTCTTTGCTTTAAGTTTACAAAAAGAAGAGGTATTCTTCCTTTCTCCACTATTTTATATTATTTCATATATCATGAAACATGGAAATTCATTTTTAGGCTTAAGCATGAATATTTCCTAGAAAAATTTGAATAGTGCATGTATAGGCTGCCTTTATTTTTCTTGTTTGAGATATTTGGAAGTGTCATAATGCTAGTTTTGAAAAGAGATTTGCCCCTCTAGAAATGCATATTACAATGAGTTATCAAAGGGCTTTACTACTCATGTTCTAAATGGATGTTGGCTCATGCTTATCTATCTCATGTTACCTATCATTATTTGAAATATATGTTGGAAATTTTGGCTTTCTTTCTTTGTTCTTTGCTGAAGCAATTTATTGTTTTAAAAAAAAAAAAAAGAGGGGATGATTTTGTTATAAAAAAAAAAGAGAGAAAGATGGTTTAAGATCCTATTTATGTTATTCTGCTTTCTGTTGTTTGTCCCTGTTCGAAGCACACATATTGAATGCAAATTTTGGGTTTTGATGTTGCAAAGAGGAGTTGTTTTGGCCCATATGGTGGGCCTGAGTCTAGTTCCTTGAGATCAAATGTTAGCTGAAAAAATTTTCTATGTTTTAATACATTTTGGAAGGCTCAATCTTGGCCTCATGATAGCTGGAAATTGCATTTTACTTAGCTTATTTGGTGTATTCGGTTTGGTTCCTTTTGATATCACGTCTTGGCTGAGTTCTTTGCTGCTTTAGCCATTTGATGGGCCCGGTTTTGTTCCTATATTGGAAATCATATTCTTTATGAATTGGAAACTATTTTTTGGGGCTCACATTCTGTTTCTTTTGCTGCCCCTTATTGAAATATATGCTGGAAGTTGTTTTAAATGCTGAAAATTACATTTTTGGGGCTCTCATTCTGCTCCTTTTGCTGCCCCCTATTGAAATATATGCTGGAAATTGTTTTAAATGCTGGAAGTTACATTTTTGGGGTTCTCATTCTGCTTCTTTTGCTGCCCCTTATTGAAATATATGCTGGAAGTTGTTTAAATGTTGGAACTTACATTTTTGGGACTCTCATTCTGCTCCTTTTGCTGCCCCTTATTGAAATATATGCTAGAAGTTGTTTTAAATGCTGGAAATTACATTTTTGGGGCNCAACAGTCTTCAAGAAGAAATGAAGCACATTGAGCCACATGAAAAGGCTAAGGTGACCAGAGTGTTCAAAAAAAAATCAGGAGTAGTCGCGACTGTCGATAAAGGAAAGTAGCCGATAAATATTTATGCAGAAGAACATCGCCAGTCTTCATCACAGTACTCTTAGAAACAGAGCAGTCAATCCAACCAACTGCCGCCTCAGGAGGGATCACCTCGAACAGTGGGTAAAAGAATATCCCTGTTAGAGCGACAGAAAGTTGTGTATTCTTTCAAGGATGAAGCCATACCTAAAATATTCAAAAGCCTGATGAAGAAACCAGAATTCAAACTACCTGATTCAAAGAAACCCGAAGAGGTGGATGAGAAAAATGAACCAAATTATTGCCCATACCACCGGTTGCTTGGTGTTTCGTCTTTAAGGACTGGCTCGAGAAGAACCTCAAGGAAGAGAACATTACAATCCCGGAAGAATATTTAAAAGAGCCTGAAAAAGGTTCCATAAACATGATTTCGGCCGAGCCAATCTCCCTAATTGATCCGTATGTCGGAATAGATGGATGGAGTACAACTTGTGATGAACTCAAGAGGGTCCTTAATCAAATACAGGATTCATTGAAACAAGCTTCTACAAATACCGAAGAAGAATGGAATGAAGTTTGGAGCAGATCGTCCAAGAAAATACTGAACAAGATACAGTCTGCATCAAAACAAGCCCCCATTCAGAGTCCGCAATATACCAAGCCCGAGATGAAGGTTTCATCAAAAGATCAGTCATCGTCAAGGACAAAGAACAAGAAGAGGAAAAGTGTCACTGCCAAGATTGATAGCACGAAGGGTAGTATAGGGGTTGCCTCTACTTGATTGGTTGTCTCGGATTTAGGGAAGAAAATCCTCGAACCCTTGACTTTCTATGATTATCTTTTTGTCCCTCTTGGGTCTTATGAATATAATGATTGTGATCTCGGCTACGTTTTGACTGTTTCTGATGATAACATAATTGATTATGACCGATCTAGCTACAATTTCGATTCCCAAAATGATCCTCAAATCATACTTGAGTCTAACGAACTCATTGTCAAGTCTAAAGAAGACATCAATGATATCGCTTACGACAGTACCGATAACGAGGAGCCAGTTCTCGAGCATCATGGTACTCCGCTTTCCATCAACTTAGATCTTTTCGACAAAGAGGAAAAGACATTGGAAGATTCAACAATGATATCTCAAGGAGAAGAAATCATAGAAGTTAACTTAAGGAGCGGAAAAGTGTTACCACCAAGAATAGCTCCAACAGATAAACGAAAATAGATAATAATTCAAGAAGAGATACCCCCACCTCCACCAGTGGAAGAACCACATGATCAAGATAAAATTGGAGGATATTATAAAGTAGACTACGACGTGCTAGCTCATCTTAAGAAGTTGCCTGCCCAACTAATCATCTATGATGCTCTGATCCTGTCAAAGGAGATGAGAGAATCTCTGGTTACAGCTTTGCTCGATCCAGAAATTTGTTTAGCTCAATTGGCTAGCACATCCTCAGATGAAGTTTGCTCGTTGAGAGAATCGTCAGAGGTAACCTTCACAGATGAAGACTTGCTGCACGGTACCGCCAACCACAATCGTCCGTTCTACATCTCCGTCAACATTGGCAGATTTGTGTTATCTAGAGTTTTAGTGGATCTTAGAGCGTCTCTTAACTTGATGAGCCTACGACCATTGGCCTTTTTGGATATTGAAGCTCAAGAGCTTACGACCAATAAAATGATGTTAAGAGGATTCAACCATAAGGGAGAAAAAGCCCTTGGATCAATTACATTACTTATGAAGGTTGGAGAACTTGTGACAACTGCTAAAATTTCATATCATCAAGCCGAGACCTCTTTTAACACTATTGGGTCGACCATGGATTCATGAGCACAATATGGTTCCATCATCTCTACACCATTGCATCAAATACCGTAAAGATGGTCAAGAAAATTGCATCAAGGGAAACTTACAACCATTTTCAGTGCATGAAGTTGGTATCCATGAAGATGCTGCCTACTACGCACCTCCAAAGAAGGTTGTCTTCTTGCGTGAGATTTTGACAAATAAAAATGAAGATTCAGAAGAATCACAAAGAGGAAGCCAAAAAACTCCGCTTCAACAACCTTCTACCACTCCCTTACAACGAGTTGGTGGAGGTTCTTCTAGTTCACACACCCAAGGTCGAGGCCGGGGACGTGGACAAGGAAAGATCAATTTAATTGTTGAATGGACTAGGCCAACCATCAACATTGGTGATGAAGACAGTTCTGAAGATTAAATAATGATGACAAAGTGGAAGAAACCTCAGTACGAGATATTCCTAGAAGATACAGAGAAGAATGATTATGAAACAATGTATGATCAGATAAAACACTATGTGAATACTATGACTCTTACTCTGATTCTCCCGCAAAAGGTTGAGAGTTTAGAGGTCAAGGAAGTCCATAGTGTTGATACAAAGCTGATCAAATGTTACTGTGCTTCTACGTCTACAAAGCTTGAAAAACATGTAAATTTGGATGTTGATTCTAATGAATTAATAGAATTGCCTTTTAGTTACTTCTCGCCTTGTATTCAAAAGTTAATTCAACAGGGACACTTACCAAAACAAATGCCAAATGATAAATTTCAACTTTTTGAAAAACTATGGAATGCTAAAAGTTAAACTCCCAATTCAAAAGAAGTTCTCGGATTTGGTACAGTTGGACCAGTCGATGATTTTGAATTTTGCATGGTTGTTACTAGTGAATCAGAAGAGGATTGCCTCGATGTAGAGGATGACTCTACTGATCAACCAATAGAAGATGGTCCGCTAGAATTTAAGGAGGAAATTAAATCTACTATCAATGAATTGAAAGAGATTAACCTCAGGACTGAAGAACGACCCCGGCCTACATTTATAAATTCTCTACTTGATGAAGAAGAATATGCAAAATTAGTCAAATTATTAACAAACTTCAAAGATTACTTTGCAGGAGCTACGATGAAATGTCAGGACTGTCAGCAGAGGTTGCAGTCCATAAACTTGGGGTGGACNGAGTTTTTGATTGGGGTCCAAGGAGTTTAGATAGTGGTGGAAGGAGGAATGTTAAACTAGGTCAAAGTTGTCCTGTAGTTTGGTAGAATAAGAATTTCGCACAGCCAGTTGCCAGACAACAACTTGGCAGCATAAACTAATTGTGTAGAACTTTGGATGTCCGAGAGAGTTCACCACATAGATCCAATCATATAACAACACACCACTTAAGAGTGATTAAAAGATACAACACTCCGACAAGAGAAAATTAGAGAAAATAATCTCTTATTCTTAAACCAAAATAAAAGTGTACAAAATAGAAGTTAACAACGTATATAAAAATTACGAATTAAAAAAACCATAATTGATTGCTTAAATAAGATAAATCAAACACCTATGGGGAGGGCCAATCTATCGGGTTTGGAATGGCTTGAATCAATCCCTCATTGGACTAATTCTATATTGGGCCTTCTGGTCAGGGTGGATAGGGGGACCTTATGTCGTTCTACCCGGGTAGGATAGGGCTCAGCGCCATCTCTATAAGCATTTGGATACTGATTGTACAGAGAGATCAACAATTTTGAAAGTACCAGAGATGTTATAGTCTCCCGGCAGGTCAATCATGAACGCATTGTCATTATAAATTTTAGCAGTTCTAAATGTGTCATCAATTCTTATTNACTACGAGGAGTTTGGAGCGAACATCGTGGGCAGCGCGACGAGGAATAATTTCCAGGTGGATCTGCAGCAACAAAACATCTTCACATCACATGAACACATTCACGTTACCTATTATTATCTTTAGTTTAAATAACAACCCATAGGATCATTTCTTTAGGCTTTTTGCACAACTAGAGTGTGTAATTATAAGTCCTAACGCATTAGGATTCCGAGGTTACCATTCGGTACGGTGTAAATCCTCTTGTCTTTTAGGCTATTTGCACAGTCTGACATTGTGCAAACGGTATGGTGTAAATCCACCTGTCCTTTAGGCTATTTGCACAGTCTGACGTTGTGCAAATATAGAAGTTAAATCTTAAATAATTTGCATGATTGAAACATCAAATAAACATCACTTCAAAGACATAAAGCCAAACATAGGATAGTTGGGAGGTCACTGGGGTTTTCCCTAGATCTGTGATATCCCCTACTTTTCTTTCATTTGAATTCCTAAAATAATTGTTCCTATTTTGAGCCATTCCCATTTGATTTTCCTATGTCCAATCGTGAAAACATAAACTTTGAAATCTTGAAAGCAAAACCACCTAATTTTCTCGAGAGTTTTCTTAAGTGATTTCGATCATTTAAGATGTAATTAACTATAGGGGCTTGCCTCTATAAGGAACCAGGAACCCAGTNTAAAATGTTACTTCTTTAAAAAAGTTATATTTATATTTAAATTATTTTCAAAATCACAAAATCACCACCTTTTCAAACTACGAAAGTTAAGTTGAACAATAAAACGGCCGACAGTGCGGCAACAAAGAGGTATGTTGGAACAGAAGTACAACAATAGTGAGGTTACGGGGAGGAGGTGCGAAAACCAGGTGGCTGCTGGGAAGAGGTACGACAACTGGGTGGCTGCATGGAGGACGTGCGACAACAGGATGGTTGCTGGAAGGGTGTGCGGCAACAGGATGGCTGCAGGTAAGAGGCGTGGCAAGTTGGTTGTAGGGAGGATGTGCGACAACAGGGTGGCTGGAGAGAAGAGGGGTGGCGGCAGGGATGCTAGATACGGCGAGGGATCAATGTGGTAAACACCACCTCGGAGCAGGATACAACCAGAGACAATCCTAGCAGAGGGATTCTCTTGTCGACTGGAACCTGAAATCAGAAACAAGCAGAAACTCTCTTCTAAAAAAACACATAGCATACATATAATGGATGATAGATAGTATAGGAAGGGGATAGAAAAAGAATGGAATAGAATCGGAAGGAATCCCCCCCATGGAAGAGATCAAATAAAAAAAACGAGGGAGGTGAGGTAGCAGGTAATCTCTCCCAAAGGAGCGAGAGGGAGGGCCGGTCCAGCCTCCTGCTGGATCGCGACTCTCCTTGCTGAACTGCTAGTTGGTTCAGCCGGGTCTAGACATTAACATAAGTTGAAATCACAACTACCTTGAAATAAGCCAATAAATTTTGTTGTAGAGCAGTTGGGACTACAACAACCATAGTTAGCTGTAATAATTGATGGGGATGGTAAATGATGGGTGGTGGTTGTTCTCCTGCATTGAGTTATGTTGTATTCGTTAACGCATTTTTCTCTTTTTTTCTCTTTTCAAGTGAAGAGTAAAGGTTATTTATAATTTTTTAGAGGAGCATTTTAGTAAATCTTGTTAGAGTCTCAAAACACTACATTAGATAGTTCACATGATTCACTTTCACTTGATCAATATAATTTTTCAATACTTAATGTCTTAATAACTTCAAAATTAGATGATCTTGAGCTTGTTAAATTTCTCTCTTCGAGACACTCGATTTGATTTCAAATATGTCAAATTTGGAGTTCATTTGGTTCTCTAAATTATTTTTTAAAGTTTCAAATTGCATTTCAAATGCTTGATCTGGGCTTTGATTGAATTCAGATTGAATCATGTTTTATATCACTAGGCTTGTATTGTCAAGCTGCGTAGTTTTTCTGTAGCTTTGTTAAAACTATAGCTTGGATGATTCTTTATTTGAATATGAAAAAATTTTACCCAAAATGCATCAAGATTCGTACTTGATCATATAAATTTTTAGGTAACATTATATATATATATTGGAAAAATGGCGATATCATGAGTGGGAGGCTCTGCTAGGGTTTCGCCTCATGGCGAATTCTAGCGTCTGTTACGGCGATTTCTCGCATCGTCATGCTCAAAGGTTTCGCACCTTGACTCCTCTGTTTCATTTTCCTTTCCTAACGCTTCGTTGTACTACTTCTGCCTCGCCATAGTACTTCATCGTCGTCGTGAAGGACGATTTCTGGGCGCGAACTCGTCTTGTCTTTCCTCGTGCTCGAAGCAGAAAATTTTTACTCATTCTCGTTTCGGATGCCCATTGAAGGAAGTTTGTACCTTTCGTCCTCTGCTCGACTTTGAAGGGAAGCGAACCAAATATATATTTGTTGTATTTGTCATAATCAACATTTGGTATCCAAAAACAAGGCAGGGAAGCAAACAGAGGCAGCTAATACATGATAAAATTGTGGAGTTGATAAAAGGTAATATTTCGCCAGAATTCGGATCAGATGAATGAAAGAGGGATAACTTAGAGGAACAATGTGTATTTTGATAAATTTAAATGTGAGAGAAGCTGGACATTTTCAGACGGGGAGATTCAGACATTGGTCTGCTGGAATTATTAAGGGTCGTTTCCTTCTGCTTCCCTCTAAGCACCAAGAAATAGATCCTTCAGATGGCCGTTTGATGCAGCCACTCTCCTTTACATGATGTCAAAATCCCCTCCATGCGGGTTGAAAATGAGTCCTCCAACTTCTTGAAGAATGATAGCCCCGTCGGCAACATCCCAAGGACCGCCAAACCTGAGTTTATAGAAGATGTCAATCCTACCACAAGCAACACTACAAAGGTTCAATGCACAGGAGGCATCCATCCTAAGGGTTTTCACCTTAAAGAGGAGGTTGTTGATTCTGTATTTTGTAGCATCAACAGTGGGCTTATCACGTGTTGCTCTAACTTCAGTTGCAAGAAAGGGCTTCAATAACTCAGTTTGAGATGATGCTTTTTTGGGATTTCCATTGAGGAAAGCACCTTGTCCACGAATACCAGTAAAAAGCTCATTAATTATCGGATTGTATACAACTCCCACAATAGGAACCTTATTAGTGGTGAGGCCAATAGAGATACAAACAAAAGGGAACCCATGAACAAAATTTGTAGTTCCATCAAGTGGATCCACAATGCATGTCGGATCATCAGTTAACTCGGAACTACCCAAAATAGCAGAGGCCTCTTTGCCAATAAATTTGAGTAGGGAAATACTTCTTGATTTGACTGAAAATAAGTTCTTTGCATTCTTTGTTAGTTTCTGTCACTAAATCCACCAATCCTTTGTGCTCCACATGCTTGGTCTGGTAAAATCCTCTGCGAATGACCTCCCCAGCATTCTTGGCGGCATCCGCGGTGACATCAAGGAACTCAGCAAGCGTGTATTTATTGGCCATATTTCTCTGGCTGTCAAAATTTAATGTTGCGACGAGGAAGGAGGGTTGATGATTCCTCCGCTTTCTCTTCTTTCCCTCGCCCTTCGCTTGTTGTATTTTCTCTTGGAAANATCCTAGATCATTGCTTCAGGCATGAAAAATTGTTCTCGGAAAATTTATCTTACCTTTTTCCAAATCCTCGTCATACTTTGTCAAATCCTGCCTTCCCTTATCGTCTTGCATCAATTTGTCAGAAGAAGCGCACTGCTTTCCACGAGCCTATCAAATAAGGCACCACCACAGGCTCCATTCAGGCAAACTCTGGCATTATCATCACATTATAGGATTTACAAATAGCTGAAGTAAATTATGTTTTAATAAGAGTTTCTACAATTCCATTGAACAGATCAAGAACCCTGTATCATTTGTCAGAATTATATATGAACCAGAACTCATTCATTTTATCATTTGTTGATTCATATATATAATCCACAAGATGACGGACTAAACACAACAATTATAAAAACCGACGGATATAGTTTAACAAAAAACTGACTAAAAATGTCTTGAATCAGTTTCTCATTTTGTGAAACTTACCAACTCATTGTGTCGAATATTTTGAATAGCTTAAATAGACTACTTCCATAATGTTTGCATGGTGGTTCGCTAAATAATTGATCCTAGGCATAGGGAGGAGAAGAGTTTATGAGCTAACACATGCTACCCAAAATGGCCGTGTAAAATATGGAAAAAAAAAACAAAAATGAAATTTGATAATACCTAACAACGTCAATATGATAAAAATGTAAGAAACAACTATATTTTTAGGTGAAAAATACTAAAAAATGAAAAAAAAAATTTACATGTCATAGCCCAGTCAAAATAATTCATTGAAAAATTTAAATTACAGATGTCCGCTCTTCTCCTAAATTAGGGAAGACGTGTGATACCAGAGTTAACCAAACCACGATAGAAACGAAAAAATTAGTGCTGAAATTCAAAGTAGTTTATAACGACGAATCTCCAAAACATAAATAAACACTAACAAACAAAAGACAGGGCTCTAGGGCGAGGGGGAAGGTGAGGGACTCCGGCTGGGNCATAGGGAGGAGAAGAGTTTATGAGCTAACACATGCTACCCAAAATGGCCGTGTAAAATATGGAAAAAAAAACAAAAATGAAATTTGATAATACCTAACAACGTCAATATGATAAAAATGTAAGAAACAACTATATTTTTAGGTGAAAAATACTAAAAAATGAAAAAAAAAAATTTACATGTCATAGCCCATTCAAAATAATTCATTGAAAAATTTAAATTACAGATGTCCGCTCTTCTCCTGAATTAGGGAAGACGTGTGATACCAGAGTTAACCAAACCACGATAGAAACGAAAAAATTAGTGCTGAAATTCAAAGTAGTTTATAACGACGAATCTCCAAAACATAAATAAACACTAACAAACAAAAGATGGCTCTAGGGCGAGGGGGAAGGTGAGGGACTTCGGCTGGACAACAGGTGTGGGGGTGGTCAAGGGGCTATGGCTACACTAGGAGGCTACTTGGAGGAAGGATTTTGGGAGTAGGTGCGGCAACAAAGAGGTATGTTGGAGCAGAAGTACAGCAGCAGTGAGGTTACAGGGAGGAGGTTCGAAAACCAGGTGGCTGCTGGGAAGAGGTGCGACAACTGGGTGGCTGCATGGAGGACGTGCGAAAACAGGCTGGCTGTNAGGCTACTTGGAGGAAGGATTTTGGGAGTAGGTGCGGCAACAAAGAGGTATGTTGGAGCAGAAGTACAGCAGTAGTGAGGTTATAGGGAGGAGGTTCGAAAACCAGGTGGCTGCTGGGAAGAGGTGCGACAACTGAGTGGCTGCATGGAGGACGTGCGAAAACAGGCTGGCTGCTGGAAGGGTGTGCGGCAACAGGATGACTGCAGGTAAGAGGCGTGGCAATAGGTTGGCTGTAGGGAGGATATGCGACAACAGGGTGGCTAGAGAGAAGAGGGGTGGCGGCAGGGATGCTAGATACGGTGAGGGATCAATGTGGTAAACACCACCTCGGAGCAGGATACAGCCAGAATACCACTTGTTCTCGAATACAATCCTAGCAAAGGGATTCTCTTGTCGACTGGAACCTGAATTCAGAAACAAGCAGAAACTCTCTTCTAAAAAAACACATAACATACATATAATGGATGATAGATAGTATAGGAAGGGATAGAAAAAGAATGGAATAGAATCAGAAGGAATCCCCCCCCCCCCATTGAAGAGATCAAATAAAAAAACGAGGGAGGTGAGGTCGCGGGTAATCTCTCTAAAAGGAGCGAGAGGGAGGGCCGGTCCAGCCTCCTGCTGGACCGCGACTCTCCTTGCTGAACCGCTAGTTGGTTCAACCGGGTCTAGGCATTAACATAAGTTGAAATCACAACTACCTTGAAATAAGCCAATAAATTCTGTTGTAGAGCAGTTGGGACTACAACAATCATAGTTAGTTGTAATAATTGATGGGGATGGTAAATGATGGGTGGTGGTTGTTCTCCTGCATTGAGTTATGATGTATTTGTTAACACATTTTTCTCTTTTCAAGTGAAGAATAAAGGTCTATTTATAATTTTTTAGAGGAGCATTTTAGTAAAACTTGTTAGTCTCAAAACACTACATCATATGGTTCACATGATTCACTTTCACTTGATCAATGTAATTTTTCAATACTTAATGACTTGATAACTTCAAAATTGGATGATCTTGAGCTTGTTAAATTTCTCTCTTCGAGACACTCGATTTGATTTCAAATATGTCAAATTTGGAGTTCATTTGGTTCTCTAAATTATTTTCCAAAGTTTCCAATTGCATTTCAAATGCTTGATCTGGGCTTTTGATTGAATTCAGATTGAATCATGTTTTATATTATTAGGCTTGTATTGTCAAGCTGCGTAGTTTTTCTGTAGCTTTGTAAAAAGTATAGCTTGGATGATTCTTTATTTGAATATGAATTTTTTTTTACCTAAAATGCATNGCATTGAGTTATGATGTATTTGTTAACACATTTTTCTCTTTTCAAGTGAAGAATAAAGGTCTATTTATAATTATTTAGAGGAGCATTTTAGTAAAACTTGTTAGTCTCAAAACACTACATCAGNGATTGCGGCGGAGAAGACGCGACTCCTGCTGCATCTTCTTCCACGCGTCGCAGCGTCATCATCTGCGTCGCCTAGCGATTCGTTTCCACTTACCTTTCGCCAGCGTTATCAACCGCTCGACAGAGTTCGCGGTTGCCTGCGTCTGCGCTTGTTTGTGTCGATCGACAGCTTGCTGATGAAATGATTTCAGGAGATTCCTAAGTCGCCGCCCTCGCCAGTGATAACCCCGTCTCCGCCCCTCTTTCGAATATGTTTCCACAATGATACCACGACAATTTTGCTCTTGGCATTGAAACCAAATTTCTCAAAAAAGCTTCCCATAAAAACGACAAACTTGTAATCTTTTTCTTTGAGGCAGTTCTGCCGACTGTTCTTAGTAGGTAAGTTTTTTTATGGAAACCCTAAACTTGCGTTAATTCGAAAGGACTTTGAGCAAATGAAGCTGAGAGGGGGTTGGAAGATCGATAAATTGGATGGTCGCCACATTCTTATTCAATTATCAAATGACGAAGACTACACCCATTTGTTTGCGAGAAGATTTCTTGAATAGAAAACCAGGTAATGAAGGTTTTAAAATGAACGGTGGATTTTGACCCTCGTACTGAACCTCCTACCATTCATGTTTGGCTGCGCTTCCCAGGTTTGAAGATCCACCTTTTTTTTCAAGAGCTTCTCTTTGTTTTAGCGATGGTATACGGTAAACCCCTCAAAGCTGACACGCCTACATTGAATTTGACTCGGCCTTCAGAAGCCAGAATTTTGATAGAAAGGGATATTACTTTACCTTTTTTCATCATCAGGTTCTCTACTCTTTTGTAAAGAGAAAATATGAAGTACAGATAGGTTGTATGGGTGGGCCTAAAAATAGGCACCCAACCGACACGGTACATCACACACAAAAAGTCAAAAATGGGTGGGTGAATAAAGTGAGTCAGAGAAGGTAGTAAAAGTATGCAGCTGTTTATAAATCTCTTTGGGGATATGAGAGAATGCCATATTTGTTATTTCTCTTTAATAAATTAGCCTTGCATACTTTTACTACTTTATCTTGGGGGATAAGAAAGAATGTCATATTTGTTTGCCCCAAGATAAGGTAGTAAAAGTATGCAGCTATTTATAAATCTCTTTTGTAATAGAATACAGGGAGGAAACTTTCCAAATTGGTTTATCTTTTCTGTGTGGGGTAATATGAATTGTGGCAATTCTAGCCACATTTACACCATCTAAACTCCTTAATTTAGAAATATCCCTCGTTCCATCAAGCCATAAATCAAATACTAACATGCCATCATCACCATTGATAGGAGAAAAGACAAGCTGATCTCTCAATCCCCATTGTTCATGCCAGAAAGAAACACTGTTTTACCAAGGACCCAAAAAATGAACTGATTAGCCACCTATCTTGCTTTTAAAATTGATTTCCAAACTCTAGAATCACCAGTTCTCCAAGTAACCAAGGAGGGGCGGTGTTTAAAGCAGTATTTATGATATATAAATTGAGCCCAAAGAGACTCACTTTTACGAAACTTGAACCACAACTTATACATGTTAATTTCAGCGATATGCTCTAAATTTTTAAAACCCAATCCACCAGCAAAGGTAGGTTTGCAAATTTTAGACCAGGAAGCCCATAGCTCCCTATTACCAAAACCAGACTAGAGAAACTTATTGAAAGTGTGCTCCAAGGACTTCTGTGTGCTCTTTTTAAGATTGAGCACCTGTAATGCATAAAGTGGGATACTATAAAGCAAACCTTTAAGTAAGTTCAATTGACCTCCATTAGAAAGGAAGACATTTCTCCAATCAGCAATCTTAGCTTTGATCTTATCAACAACAACATGAAATTGAGTTTGTTTCCTCCTTCCTCTTAAAGATGTCCACCCCCAAATATTTAAGAGGGAGCGAAGCAGGAAGACACCCAGTAAATGAAGTGGCCCAGTTTATGAAAGAAGAAGAAACAAATTTCCCAAAGTTTCAAATGTTCTTTTTCAAATCAAGTTTTATTACCATATTGCCTCCCCTGCATTTCCTGTCTAATTCTTCCACCAATTCTTGAGCCAAGAGGATATTATCGGTGATCTCTCTACCTTTAATGAATGTCATTTAATGTGGTGAGATGAGTGTGGCAAGGTGAGGTTGAAGTCGAGACACAGTTAACTTGCTTATGACTCTTTTTATAACTGATGTAAGAGAGATGGACCTAAAATTTTCCCATCTAGATGTGTTGTTAGATTTAAGAATAAGCACAATCAAAGAGGATGAGAAATATCTACCCGGATTGTCCCTAAGGAAGAAATTTTGAATGGCAAGGGTTACCTCCTTTTTTATGTCCCAGCAATGTACATAGAACTTGGAAGTGAAGCCATCCGGCCCCGGTGCCTTATTGGAATTAATTTTCTTGAAAGCCATTAGAATATCCGACTTTGATGGAACATCACCAGTTGACAATGCTTCAACATAATCCCTTTTCCCATAAAACGTGGTTTGGTTAATGGGAAGCACCTGCAAATTGGTGGCAAATAAATCAATGAAGTAAAGAATAACATTATTACCAATTGCATCATCATCTCTAATCTCAGTGTCCTCCAAGGTTTTAATCTTCATTATAGTATTTATATTTCAGTGATGTTTAATTGAAGCATGAAACTATTGAGTGTTACAATCAGCATTTGCAAAATGAATGTCATGAGCTTTTTGTTGCAAGAAATTCTCCTTTGAAGTAATTGCCTCAAGGAGGTTTTGGTGAGCATAGCAACATCAGTTATCAGATGTGAGTTGGAAAGCATCTGTGTTTCCAAATCATTTACTGTTTTCTGAGCCTCAAGAACTTTCAAATGCAGGTTTCCAAAAACCTGATGATTCCAACTCCTTAAGGCTCTAGCCACTTTTTTATGCAATTGTCATAGAATGTACCAAGGAAAACCTGCACCATTATACTTCCACACTTGATGAATAAGCTGTAAGAAACTTGCGTGAGAAGTCCAAACATTTAAAATTTTGAATTTATAAACAAGTGGCTTAATCTGAAAATTGAGAGTGAGCAAATTAAGGATTATGATCAGAAGCTGTATGACTTAAATGAAATACTTTAGCAACGGGGAAATATCTGAGAAAATGATGATTGCCGAAATATCTATCCAGTCTCTGAGAAAGAGGCCCCTGACGCTAAGTAAAAGGAGAACCCGAATCAAACAGCCCAGCTTTCGTGATTTTATCACAAAAGCGATCAATATTATGCATATCACATTTGCCACCACCTCTTCTTTCATTAGAATGCATAATCATGTTAAAGTCACCTCCAATAAACCATGGTTTTGTAATTGCATCACCCATTTGGAGGATTTGGTTCCAAAACAAATATTTATCATACAAAAGGAAACCAGCATAAACGAAAGTAGCCCAATCTTGAGATACATTAAAATGTAAATTTGTTAGAACAAACTGCTCATCATCTTCAATAATATTAATAGTTATCCGAAGTTTCCAAAAAAACCAAATTTTGTTGCTTTTATTGCAAAAACGGTTATATTGCTTAAACTGCCTGAGAATGTGACCTCTGTTAACTGAAACAAGACGTTCCAAAATGGCAAAAATGGGAATTTTATAGGCCCTACAAAGATGTTTCAAACCATTAAGGGAGGGATGGTCCGCCACTCTCATAATGTTTCAAATCATAATATTAAACATATTTTCTCGAGTCGGCCCTCCTAGAAGATCTAGAAAGACTACCCATTTGATCACCATCTCGCTTTCTTGTGCATTGTTAGCCTCCTGTATTGGTAAGAGTTCATTTTTCCTCTTACGCTTTTTTCTTTGAGTTCTCTGTATCATCCATTCGTTCTCAAGAATAGTTGTAGCTTTTTCAACTGTATCACCAATAGCAACAGAAGCATTATCAATGACTCCATGAGAGTCCAGATTAGAAGCAATATTATTAGGCCTATGTTCATCAATTAAATCCATGTTTGTTGGATTCGTCAGATCAACAAAAGCAGGGGGAGGAGCCGGTTGTTCCGAGTCAGGTGCAAATGAGATAGCTGAATTATCTGTTAGAGGATGTAGGGGAGCAATTTGTGCCAAATCAGAGGGGGAAGTACAACCCAGGATGAGACATGTGGTGTGACAAAAACATGCGTATCAAGAGCAACCTCATTTAACAGATTTTGTTGCAAATCTAGTCCTTTATCAACCTTAGGACCAGTTTGATCATTAGTGGCAGTTATAGGATTTTTATGATGCGATCGATCAACATTCGACTTTAAATGAGGATGCAATCAATAACATTGAGGAGAGAAATGCCCAAACATACACGACGGTGAGAGCAATAATGTGAATGTCTTTCGATTTCAACTTTTTGCCAATACCCTTGATGAGCAGAACATATCCAAATCTCATCAGAGAAAGCAAGGGTAATGTCCCGCTCGACCAAGATACGAGCTTCAAAGGGTCGTGTTAATAGGAAAGTTGGGTCATTCATCTTTAGAGGTTTGTCATAAGCAGCTGCAAGAGAGAATAACATTTCGTGATTGAAAAGATGCAATTTTAAACCAGAAAACCGAATCCACATAGGGATGGTAGGGGGCTCCGCCTTACGATCAAAATCTTCGGTCCACTTCAAAAGTTTCATTGGAATATCATCAATTTTAAGAACTCTACCAGCAAATAGGCGAGTATAATCTTCATCATTAGATAATTGTATAAGTATATGGTGGCCATCCAATTGCCCAATTTTCCAAACACCTGAAAGCTTCAAAGGGTCAAGCTTCCTACGGATTATTTCAAGCTTCAGATGCCTAAAAAGAAACTTCTCAACCAAAGCATGCTTACAGGAAGAGGCAAGAATGTGAGTCTCATCCTCGGTAACAAACAACGCGAGCTTACTGTTCTTTCTCCTCGTTTTCTTAATGAAATTATAATCCCCACCAATACACAATGCATCATGAAATGCTTGGAGAAAAAGGTCATTGTTACCCACAAAAGCATGAGAACCGCCGATTAAGATCATCTACATTTTTTCTGATAACCTCCATAAGTGGGTGTCCCCACTGAAAATTTTCAATTAGAGCAAACTTAAATTTTTCTGTCAGGGTACAAATTTCTGAGTCGGAGAAAAAAATTGTTGTTTTCTCACATTTCCTACTTCCTTCTCAACAAAGGGACAATCATCTGTGTCATCGCGACATTCCTTATATCTTGAAGGGAATAACAACAAAGAGTCGTCAGGCGTGGAAAGCAGAGGCGCAACGTCGAAACTGGACGCCGACGCGGAAAGACGCCTCACAGAACTTGGAGCTCGACGCAGAAGCTGGCACAAACAAAGCCGCATAATCCCTACTTCGTTGTCGATGATCGCGGAAAACGAACGCATAAATCGTCGTCGAGTGAGAGAAGAACTTCCAGAAAGCCAAAGATCATACCAGGGAATCGCCATNTATATATATATATATATATATATATATATATATATATATATATATATATATATATATATAAACGTCCAAGGGCTAATTTTATTGAAATTAAAAAGATACAGAGAGGTTGTATGAGAGGACCCAAAAAAAGATATCATACTCATACGATACATCAGACACTAGCATCCTGAAAGGATGAAATATAGATAAAACAAAAAAAAAACAAAAACAGAACTTGCAGGAAATAAGTTGCTAGGCACGAGCCAGCTTGGTCTTGCTTCTGCCTCTGGTTCTAGGAGCGGAGACAGCTAACAAATTGCTGAGTGTCGTTCCATTACCCGAAGTTATTAGAGTATCATCCATTAAGTTCCCAAGCTGGGGTGTGCCTCCATTCTTTTTTTTTCTGGATGTGTTTACCTGTCATTCCTCATCCGAAGACTGACTCATCTGATCGGTATGGTCAACAGATTGTTGGGCATGTAGGAGAGAATGAGCCCCCAGCTCATGACTAGCAGTAACAATATTCTGATTCTGAGGATATGGTAAGCATGTCTCTTCAACACCTGATGCATCCTGGGGATGTGGAGCTTCAATACTATCATGATTATCGGACCCAAGTAAACCATCTGCCAATATATCAATCGGAAGAATAGAGACAGTATTGTCTCCGGTAGTGGGAGGGGGAGGTGACATCGTTTTAACCGGTGTTTCAATAGTTTGTGGAATGCACTCAGGAGCAAAGGAGGGACAGGTATGAGGTGGGGCAAATCCGTAAGAGTTATTACTTGAAGGTTTTAAATTCGGATGCAACTGATAACATTGAGAAGGAGAATGTTCAAATATACGGCAGTGAGTACAATAAAATGGTATCTGTACAAGTTCTGTTTGCTGCCGAAATCCCTGATCTTGTGTGTCAATCCATATTTCTCCCGTAAAAGGTAAAGTAATATCCCTTTTTATCAAAATTTTGGCTTCTGAAGGCCGAGTCAGATTCACTGTAGGCGTGTCATCTTTGAGGGGTTTACCGTATACCATCGCTAAAGCGAAGAGAAACTCTTGATCAAAAAGGTGGATCTTCAAACCTGGGAAACGCAGCCAAACAGGAATGATAGGAGGTTCAGTACGCGGGTCAAAATCCACTGTCCATTTTAAAACCTTCATCACTTGGTTTTCTATTCAAAGAACTATTCTCGCAAACAAATGGGTGTAGTCTTCGTCATTTGATAATTGAATAAGAATATGGGGACCATGCAATTTACCAATCTTTCAACCCCCTTTCAGCTTCATTTGCTCAAAGTCCTTTCGAATTAGCTCAAGTTTAGGGTTTCCATAAAGAAACTTATCTACTAAGAACAGTCGGCAGAGCGCAGCTAGGGTGGAGATCTCTGCCTTAGTGAGAAAGATAGTAGGTTTGTCATTTTTACGGGAAACTTTTTTGAGAAATCTGGTTTCAATGCCAAGAGCAAAATTTTCGTGGTATCGTTGCGGGAACATATTTGAAAGAGGAGCGGAGATGGGGTTATCACTGGCGAGAGCGGCGGCGTAGGAACGTCCTAAAGCCATTTCTCGGGTGCAACAACAGCTGAGAACTCGTGACTAAGAAGTTGAGAGAGCCGAACGAAGCCGGGAGCCGCATAATCGATGCGCAGCTGACAGACGCGCGAACAGTGCGCGACGGACAGGAGCCGCAAAAGCGCGACCGCAGGGCACAGACACGCGTAACAGTGCGCGGCGAAGAAACAACGCCAAACGACGCGGATGAAGCGCGATGGAGAGGATACGACGAACTATCTGTTGCAATTGCATCGAACTTGTATATATATTGTTTATTTATGCATATATTGATATATGTATATGCCACTTCTCCGTCATAGCCTTTGTTTCCACCACCTTTCATAACTTCTGTATGTCTTTCTTGAAGTGATGAGTTGTTTATTTTTTATGTGGGAACTCTTAAGAAATCTTCATAAAGCTTTATCAAGGTGCTGGATGTGAAGGTCACACGTTTAGGTGTTTTCTTATTACCCATAAACTTCTTTCTTAATGGAATGGGGACTTGATTTTAGTTTTCATGTTTTTTATAACACCTTTACATGGTTTTTTGTGTTATGGACATGCTAGACATGTCTTTTAAAGGCTTCTTGGGGTGAAATTTTAAGATCTCATAGTTGGAATTGGTTGTTGGTTTTTCGGCTAAACCAATGCTAGCGATTCCTCATATCACGAGGGGCAAAGCAAGATGAAGATGAAATGGGAGGAGTTGAACAAGAAATTGAATCATGCAAAAGGGGTACGAAGCCTGCAGGTGTGCAAACCGAGAGAAAAGAAAGAGAGAAAAAAAGTAAAAATGGAAGCATATGACTAATAAAAATCAAGCGAAAGTGGAGAAAAATAGAGACGGGAGATGAGGAGCAGGAGCATGCCAATTGAGCTCGAGAGATCAATACTGTACACTAGAAAAATGAGCGCAAGTGGATGAAGTTGGTTCGATTGCTTGCAAGCTTGAGTGGCAAGCATGTCACACAAGCTTGAGTGGCAAGCATGTCACGATCTCGAGCAAGTGCACAAGGGAGTGATCAGTCAAGCAGATGAGACCTTTTGCAGGAACGATAAGTGAACTCTATGATGATTTCTAGCTTCACCGGAATTTGCTTACTAAAATTTAGTTTTTGCTTCCACTTTAACCATGCTCATGCTCATGCTCATGCTCATCCTTCCATCTATTCTTTTCATGTGATTGAACTGACTGTGATTGATGAGATTACTTTTGACCATCTAGTTTTTAGTGAAACGGGATTTGTTGGCTTGAAAACCATAATGAGACATGTTTCTCAAAATTCTAGAGTGCCAAGAGTTTACAGTTTTAAAATGAGTTTTTTTTATGCACCAGGAGATTTGATGGAGGTCATTAAGTCATTCATCATTGCCTTTGTTATCCCACCGGCTATCAGATTAATATAGGAATTAGCTTGTAAATATCTTTTGGTTTAGTTGACATTATTTAATTTGTTACTGATATTTATTTGGTAAATTTTGATATTTTTATGTCATTTTGTAGTAAGTATAATATCTATTAAGTAAATGTCACATCATGCTATTCCTGTTACCCGGCTTTTATGTATTTGAATTATTTCCTTCCTCCTTTGAGAGCCTTAGAAAGCATGTGAGATAGACGGTCTTTTATTACTGGAGTAATCCTTCCCCTTTCCTCCCAAATCCAATCGTTTTATCATAGGTATGTTTGCATGCTACCTAGAAGAGAATTATCAAGATACCATAAATGTTTGTATGCATAAGTTTTCCTTCAATGATCTGACAGATACTTTCACGCATCTATGAATTCTCTCATCACTTATATGATCAATGATGATAGGAGTGCTATGAAAACATCAATTGCATACCTTAGTTCACTTTGGCATATGTTGCACTTCTTTTAAAATATGAGGATTGATGTGGGTTTAAGTGTAAAGCTGGAGTTTCTTTTGTATCATTGGCTGTCTTCATCTTTAATCAATGGAATGAATTTTTGTTCTTTCAAACATGGAAAAAAAAAAAAAACTACCCTTGTTTTTGTTACAGACATCTTATAGACTAGCATCCAGTACAATGGTATTGACTCTCATGACTTTATTTATTGATTTTATTTACCTTTATGTACCTTCAAAAATATATTGCTACCTATCAGGTTCATGGTAAATTCATCTACTCGATTACAGAAAACGTGTTCAGTCTCTGTACTTTGCCAAATTTAGTTGGACTGCAGTATAAGCATGCACGATGTGGAGTTAAAGAGGTAAACTAGCATGTGAAGTTTTTATTCTATTTTTATGGCTACCATCCATCTAATGTTAGTCTCATTTGTTTTTTGTTCTTTCAGGGAATCGTTTGCGGACTCTTTAGGTCTGCAAAAGTAAATTTCCACCCAAATGATGAAGAAGTAATCAAAGATACTGATAAAGTAAGAACAGTTCTTTATTCTGTTGTAATTTTTTTTTATTTCTAAAAACCAGTCGGAGAGGCATAGTTTCCTCATGCTCTAACTGTTTTTTGAATGTGTAAGCAAAAATATGCTTACATGCTTCTGTTCTTCTAACTAAAGTAAAACACTTCTTGAAGTTATGCTTGTCACACCCTGGTTTCGTAAGGCTGCATGCCCAACAACTCAGGATATGATCTAGATGTCAATATTAAGTGATACTGTACTATTATATAAGAGATTTGCAATCTTAAATGATATAGTTTATGAGAATTGAAACATGCATTATTCACTAAAAACTAGATACAATGAATTGTATAAAACAATTATTATTGGATATTTATGATGCATAAATCTTCACGTAGAATAGTATTTTTAATGAATTATATATTAATTTATTCATCTTTATTTTTTGAAGAATGTTTGTAAAGAATTTTGGTGATATAATAAACTAAGAATAAACACTTTACAAAAACCGTTTATGTAAGTCTGTTAATAATGGCAAAGATATTTGTTCAAGCATGAAGGGATAAATATAGAATAGTATCTGTAGAAACTATAAATAATTTTATTTGTCTTCTTTCTAACATCACACTACACAACATATATATAATATAACAAACAAAAATAAAATAAGAATCCCTCTAAATTCGGAAACACATTATTGAAGTATATTTTGAGATAAGAAAATAGTTTCCTTCCTAATGTAGATTTCCTATAAGGACGTAATTTCACACTCCCCTTTAAGCTGAGTTATAGAGGTTATAAAAACCCAATTTGGTATTTAAATCAATGAAGTTGCATGGAGGTAGGGATTCAGTGAAGACATTAGAAGATGAATTAGAATGTAGATCAAGTGTATAATGCCACTACTGACTTTTTTAGAGATACAATGTCTATCAATCACAATATATTTGGTCTTGTCATGATGCATAGAGTTGACAACTTGGCATTCACAAAATATTTTTATAGGATTGAGCATGGAGCATCTCAATTTATTTAGTAACATTTGGATCTGCATTCCTTCACAAATTCCCAAAGCAAGTTTCTGATACTCATATTTTGCACTACAACTTGAGACAATTGCTTGCTTCTTGCTAGTCAATGTGACAAGAATTCCCCATACATAAGAACGATAACTAGATTTGGATCTCCTGTTCGTGAGTTCTCCTGTTCAATAAGCATCAGTGTAAACTTCTACCTTCATGTTGCTTGATTTTTTAAACAATAACCTTTTGCCAAGAGTCTTTTTAAAAAAACCTCAATATTTTGTAAACCATTTTCAAATGTTCTTCATTTGGACTATTCATATGTTGATTCACAATGCTCATAGAATAAGTGATATCGGATCTAGTTATAGATAAGTTATCTTACAAATCTCTATCATTTATCTTTTTTTCATTCGTGTCTTTTCTCTTCCAGAATGTAGCCTTTTGTAGAAATCTATAAGATTCTCAACTTCTTTACACCCTATCATTCATGTCTCATTTAGTAGGTTTTGGATGTACTTTCTTTGGAATAACACAATTTCCATCTTGGACCTGACCACTTCTGTGCCCATAAAGTATCTCATAGTTCCTAGATACGTAATTTCAAATTCGGTTACAAGAATTTCCTTAATATTCCCAATCTCCTTTTCATCATCATCTGTCAGAATCATATTATCTACATAGATAATGGGTATAGCTTTCTTTCCTCTTTGTTTAAGCTTTATTAACAGTGTATGATTAACATTACATTTGATTTAACCATTCAATTTCAAAGTCTTGGCAAATTTGTCAAACCAAGTACGTGAAGATTGTTTGAGGCAATAAAATGACATTCTTAGTTTACAAACCAACTTTTTTTTTTAGCCATTTTTCAGTCATGGTGGGATCTTCATATATATTTCTTTCTCAAGATCTTCATTCAAAAAAGCATTCTTGATATTGAATTGATGTCTGTTTCCACTTTTTGTGCACTGCCAACGATAGAATAACTCCTACGATATTCATCTTAGGCACTGGTAAATATCTCTTAACAGTCTATCCCATAAGACTTTGTGAAACCTTTGGCCACCAACATAACCTTGAACCTCTCAATGTTTTCATCTATTTTGTATTTGACATTGAACATTCATTTGCACCCAAAGGGTTTTTTATCTGATGGAAGTTTTGTAAAGCTTCATGCGTCATTTAGATCAAGTGCTTAGATATACTCTTCAACTACCTATTTCCACTCTGGACATAGAAGTGTCCAAAACCATGACACTTAAAACTCTTAATGTCTAAGACAGATTTGGGAGTGCTGGTTGACTTCACATATTCTTCATTCTGAACTAGTTTCTTTTATGACTGCTTTGGCTAGGATACTCCACCAAGTGAACTCTTAGTGCTTGATACTATGGTTGATCCTTATTCGAAGGGTGGTGTGGATCTGATACTGTGGCCTTGTCTCTCTACCTTCAGAGCTAGAGTTTGAACACATAATATCCAATTAGGTTGTAATTGGATCGCATTGCCAATGGACAGTCTTAATTCTCCCAGATATTGAACTATGGTGGTCTCCTCGGGCTCCACGAGCTCACACTTCACATAAGCTGCTCGAACTCCACTGTATACTTCTCTTCAGAGAGATCTTTCTGTTGTAACTGGTGAAGTTTCAAGAACATATCTTGCCTGTAATATGCTGAGAGGAACTTGTGCTGCATCTCCCTCTTCGGTTTGGATTAAGTTGTGATTTTATTTTTTTTACCCTCCCTGGCATAGGCGTTTCAAAATTTTTTCACTATAGAGATACACTCTTCTTTAACTTAGTGGTTGGCTATACCATTCTATCCGGTGAATATCTTTATATTCAAAGACAAGTTTCACTGCCTGGAGCCACTTGATGAACTTGTTCGAATCCATGCACCCGTCAGTATTTATCAAGTTAATATTCACTTGAAAATTCTTATATGATAATTCATGTCAAAACTTTGGTTTATCGGTTCTTCTTTACTGAAAATTGCCTCGTGAAATAAATTTTCTTTCTCAACTTGATCTAGCGAGTCACTGTTGTGGGTACGGGTAACTTCTCTATGTTGTCTCCTCTTAAAGGTGACAAGCCTGCAGTTGGGGGATTTTACGCTGCATATACTCCATACTAAGTTCTTGGACACCTCATTGATGATTTCTATTTGGCGGTATGTCGTCTGTTTCTACCGATTAGATTTTTAGTGAATGTAGGATTATAAATCAAAGGTTGGTTTTGATGGTAGGTGTTATGGTGGATTTTTGATTTGTGTAGGAATGTAGAAAGATTGTCTTCTAAAATTTATGCTTTATGGCTAAGAATGGTAGGAATGGTTTGGGTATTTGTCGGCGCTTAAAAGGGGAAAAGAGTTTTGAATGTTTGGGGGTTGCCCGTAAGAAGCTGTCGGTCGCCGGAATCGAAATCCCGTCGCCCGCTTCGGAAGGAGTTTTTAATTTACGTATATATATATAATTTTAGAAAAATATGAAATCAAACTGACCTCATATTTTTCATAGTTTAAATGAAAGAGCACTCAACCTCAAATCCTGTATCTACCCCAAGGGATAAACACAAGACTTGAGGGTGAG
>JXCR01010713.1:93377-105307 GCA_002079205.1 Phalaenopsis hybrid cultivar | reverse complement strand
TCTCAAACCTTAAACATGCCTCTGAGGAGGTAAGTGTCCGATCAGGAGTTTACTATGGAAGATATACGACAACAACTGAGTGCTACAATGACTCGACGAAATTGGGGAAATAAATCGTTAAGAAGGGCTACACAATTCTCATTCGATCATCGAGATGAAGATCTACTATTCTGAATATTTGACATGAAATATTGAAGAAGTCAGAATTTTGAAGTAAATATGGATTTGTCATATTTCTAGGGTCATATAGATCCAGACAGGTTATCTAGTGGCTCTGACCTTGGAATGTATTTTTGAGTGACAGGACGTCCCACCAGACGAAATGGTGAAATAAACTATCAGCAAGTTAAGGAAGTGTGCATCTCAGTGGTGAGCAAACTTGAAGGATCTTCAATAGCGAGAAAGGAAGAGTAAAATTAATAACTGGTTCATGATGAGATGGGAGTTGTGCTAGTTCTTACTAGCTCACTACAAACTGAATGTTTAGAACCCAGCTTCAAAAGTAGAAAGACCACATCACCGCCCAACCACCACATTTTATAGGTAGGTTTCAACCTCAGGTCGTACAACCAGAGTACACCCAGGAGAACTTTCAAGCTGATCCCACCTAAGGAGACATTAGCTTAGAGTGCAGAAGAGAGAATCAATTTGCATTCTCAAATTCGATGTTTCAAATGCCCACAAATTTGGACAACTTGAATCAGATTGGATAACCATAAGAGTAATCTTTTTCGTTGATCATGGAGCAGCTGAAATAATACACAGTGATCCAGGAGAGAATGAAGATTTTAGAAACAATTTTCAACTTCTAGCAGACGGNTTTATTTTGGTATGAGTTTGTTTAGGACAGCCTTTAGCATTCGTTTTCTCTCTTTGAGGGATGTATCTAAGGAATTGAGTAATGTTTGGTTGTATCTCTCTCCCGAGGTGATGATCATCTTCTTCTACCCCCTTCTGCATCCTTCCACATTGTTTCTGATCACCCCTTACCTGCTTCAANTTTATTTTGGTATGAGTTTGTTTAGGACAGCCTTTAGCATTCGTTTTCTCTCTTTGAGGGATGTATCTAAGGGATTGAGTAATGGTTGGTTGTATCTCTCTCCCGAGGTGATGATCATCTTCTTCTATCCCCTTCTGCTTCCTTCCACATTGCTTCTGATCACTCCTTACCTGCTTCAGCTGCTCAGAACAGTCTTTTTTGGCTATTTTATGCAGTTCCTGCATTACAACGTCCTTTCCCCGCCTCACTGCCATCTTACACAACCGCCTTCATCCTCCCATAACCTTCCCGCATCACTCCCAATCGCTAACCCTTGCTGCCTCCATCCAAAAACAACAAATATGCTATTTTCCTTACGTTCACCCATCATTTTGACTTGTAGCCACCTGGAGTGCAGCTTATCATATTGTAGTCTCCGCTTGCTACCCCCGTATATGACAACGCTCCTCTTCTTTTCTCACAGCCCAAAACTTNTATCATATTGTAGTCTCCGCTTGCTACCCCCGTATATGACAACGCTCCTCTTCTTTTCTCACAGCCCAAAACCCACAGGCCATAACCCACAGCCCAAAACTCTTCTCCTTCACTACCCCTCGTTGTTCCAGCCCTTAGCTTCGTTGCCAAAGCAATTCCAATCACTCCTTTTGCTGTCCCAACCACCTTCCCCCGCTCCCCGAACTCCTAGTTGACCTCCACCTCGAGATCAAACCCNGCCCTTAGCTTCGTTGCCAAAGCAATTCCAATCACTCCTTTTGCTGTCCCAACCACCTTCCCCCGCTCCCCGTACACCTAGTTGATCTCCACCTCGAGATCAAACCTTATTGTGAGTTTTTGTTGTGTTTGCTATAATTTCTTTCAAGGTTGTTTGATTGTAACCAACTTTCTCCTTTAAGTAAGAAAGTTTTTCTTTTCCAATTTTGGTTTGGGTTAATTTTGGTATATTTGGTATCAAGGTCAGCCTAACCCTAGTTCTACTCTAGTGTTTTTAGCATCCTCCGTACCCAAACGTATTTACACTCTCTTCAAATTTTTTTTCCTCATCCTACATCATTATTACATATCTCCTTCCACCTATTCATTCTCAAACCTTAAACATGCCTCTGAGGAGGTAAGTGTCCGATCAGGAGTTTACTATGGAAGATATACGACAACAACTGAGTGCTACAATGACTCGACGAAATTGGGGAAATAAATCGTTAAGAAGGGCTACACAATTCTCATTCGATCATCGAGATGAAGATCTACTATTCTGAATATTTGACATGAAATATTGAAGAAGTCAGAATTTTGAAGTAAATATGGATTTGTCATATTTCTAGGGTCATATAGATCCAGACAGGTTATCTAGTGGCTCTGACCTTGGAATGTATTTTTGAGTGACAGGACGTCCCACCAGACGAAATGGTGAAATAAACTATCAGCAAGTTAAGGAAGTGTGCATCTCAGTGGTGAGCAAACTTGAAGGATCTTCAATAGCGAGAAAGGAAGAGTAAAATTAATAACTGGTTCATGATGAGATGGGAGTTGTGCTAGTTCTTACTAGCTCACTACAAACTGAATGTTTAGAACCCAGCTTCAAAAGTAGAAAGACCACATCACCGCCCAACCACCACATTTTATAGGTAGGTTTCAACCTCAGGTCGTACAACCAGAGTACACCCAGGAGAACTTTCAAGCTGATCCCACCTAAGGAGACATTAGCTTAGAGTGCAGAAGAGAGAATCAATTTGCATTCTCAAATTCGATGTTTCAAATGCCCACAAATTTGGACAACTTGAATCAGATTGGATAACCATAAGAGTAATCTTTTTCGTTGATCATGGAGCAGCTGAAATAATACACAGTGATCCAGGAGAGAATGAAGATTTTAGAAACAATTTTCAACTTCTAGCAGACGATGAAAGAATGCTGGTGATTCTTGCTAAACCTAGGAGAGACTCCAGCTGAATTAACATTGGTGGTGCTAGAAGCTAATGAGCACGGACATTCATGCAGGGCATGATTTTGTGGCGCCTTGAATTTTGTTTTTGTAGGTGTCCGAAGGAGCATCAACAGGACTGATATTGGGTGTTCAAAAGGGTTATGAGTTTGAGGGTCGATACTTTACACATGGTAACTTCCTGGGTTGCATTTACTGTGGGAGGTCCAAAATATCAGAGATGAGAAGCCTTTGAGCTACTTTTGGAATACGATATAGAGTTATTTGGGTAGTATAGTCAATTCAGCAGTGTACCCACTGACATATGATCATGCAAGTGGGATGTCCCGCAGTGTCGGAAATTGTTTTAGGAGCTTAGCATGAAAGAACATCTTACAGTGAGATTCAGGTTTTTTAGAGAATAACAAGAATAGACATCTCCTTAGTGGTTGCTAGTTAGAGTTGATCAGCCTATCATAGATTTTGTCCCAGTGTTGAATCCTTCTTACATAGTTGTTTACTATATATACTCGGACGAGTACGATGAATGGAAGAAGCCAATTACATATTTGATTATTCGAGGCTTGGTTCGTGAGGATACCAATCCACATGCAGCTCTAACACTAGTTTTGCTAAAAAAATAGATGGATACTTATTCTACTTGGAACACTAACGTCTGCATGATTGACATACCAGAAGATTGTCATATTTCAACTACTTGCAAAGTGCTTGATCTGATTTCATACTAGAAGGAGATTCTGTCGTAGTTCACCCAACCCCGGGAGACTTACACGAGAGCATATCCTGTTTACAAGCGGGACATAGGAGCGAGTCGTGGCTCCTGCAATCGCATGAAGGCTGAATTGAGGGTCCTTCTTTCATTTGCTTTCCAATTTTAGCTAGTTTCCTCCTTTCGCTTCATTTCATTCTCGTCTTTTACTATATATATGTATTATATTAGGGTTTAGAGGGGATTTTTTTTTTTTTGTGAGTTTGTTTAGGACAACTATCGGCATCCGTTTTCTCCCTTTCAGGGTTGTATCTAAGGGATTGAATGATGCTCTCGCTGTATCTCTCTCCCGAGGTACTGTTTATTTTCCTCTATCCCCTTACGCATCCTCCCACATCTCTCCAGGCCGCCCCTTACCTGCAGCCGCCGCTTGGATTAGCCTCTTTGGTCTGTTTTCTGCAGTTCCTACATTACAGTCTCCCTTCCCCGCCTTGTTGCCATCCAGCATGGTCGCCTGCATGCGTCACTAACATTGTCGCGTCACTCCTAGTTACCAGCCCTCACTGCCGCCATCCGGAATTCAGTAAGTCTGTTTTTCCTGCTATCCACCCATCATTCCGACTTGTTGCGGCCGAGACTGCAGCCTATTCTGTTGTCCCTAAAGTCCCCGCTTGTTAAACCCCCACACATGACAATAGTCATCTTGATGTCCTGCAGTCCACAACCCTTCTCCTTTGCTGCCCCTCACTGTACCAGCGCGCTGCTTTGCTGCCAATACAATTCCAACATCTCCTTTTGCTGTCCTGACCACTAACAACCCATTTTAGCCACCTAACTATGCTCTTCGACCACCTAGCCGACCTCCACCACCTTGATATGAAGTCTTGGTGTGACTTTGTGTCGTGTTTGTGGTGATTTTTCTTTCAAGTTTGTTTGATTGTAACCGCCTATTTACTTTCACTAATAATAATTGCTTTTCTTATTGTGGCTTGGGTTAACTCCGATATAAAGATTTACTTAGATGTTAAAGATCTATATTCTAATGATTTGCTTTTCTTTACAGATCATTGATGCTTAATTTCTAGCATTATAAGCTGAATGTGCTGATTATGTTGAGCTTATATAGAGGATTTGCTTAAAAAGAAGATTTACTATGAAGGGTGGGTAATTGTACAATCCTTGTAAGACAATTACTAATTGTAGGATGTGCAAATAATAGGGCATTTAATAAAAAGGGGATTTGTATAAATACCACACAATTTTATGTATTTACATTTCTAATATTAAAACTTTAAAATTTCTTTATATAATAATCAAATCCTTGAAAAATTCAAAATTATCATTAATATTAACATTTTATAGTGAATACATCTTTGCATGCATATGTTTTGATGTGAAATATCAAATTTTTTGTGTTCGATATGTAAATAAATAAGAATTATATTGTCTGTTTGTAAATTCCCTTAATAAATCACCATAGATTGGTATTTTTTTTACCTGAAATGGACTAAATAGTGGATTTGAAAATCTTAGCTGTTATATTTTAAAAATTGTAGTCAAATGCTTATCATCAAGTAAAAAAATGCAAGTGGGAGATGAATAAAAATGCTTTAAAATTGGAGATGGTTTGTATAAATGGTTGGTGGTACAATTTGGATTAACTAATACTTCATGTACTTTTATGAGATGATATTCTAATTTATATCATGATTAAAGTGGATCATTCAATACGTTTAAGGAGCGTCTTTGAAGAATTTCAAGCTGAAAAGTTGCATATGAATTAAAAATTGTTTATTATTATTATCATCATCATCATCATTGTTATATTCTTAGGATTTTGTATGCCAACTAATATACAATTTGTTAAATTTTTATAAAATTAAGATAATAAACAATCATGACCTGCTAGTTTTCATAAGATTTAAAGTTTTCATGGTTTGATTATTTTCTGTTCATGAATCATTTAGAAATTTTGTACTGTAAATTAACCTATTACAAACTGTTCTAAAAGGAAGGGAGTAGGCAAAATCATTGATTGCTCTTTTAAGTATAGTAAAGACATACTTAAAAATGCACATGTACTTAAAATTCTCCAATTTAAATTAAGTATTTGAGGTATTTTGTGAAGTGTGAAATTTGGGAGGGTTTTAGGTTAAGAAGAGACATTCAATTGCTTCAATGTGAAACTGATTGAGGCTAGGCCAAATATTCAAAATATGATGGATAGTTTTATGCATTTGTGCAAGCACTTGGATATTAGAGATATTATCTATTGCCAAAATAGATTTTACTATATGCTTATCATGAACTTTAAAGTATTTGAATTCACAAAAAAAAAATTAGGATACAACTGTAGAAAATGGGTTGAATTTCTCATACTTCTATAATAACAGATTTTGTTGGGGTTTAGAATATGCCTATTGATGCATTAAGCAAAGTTGCTATGATTTTTAATGTAGAGAAAGTACTAGTGATTTCTTGTGATCATATTAAGAAAGAATGTGCCAATGTTAAATATATCAGAAATTAACTTATGATTCATGCGTGCTTCAGTGCCACCTCAAGCCTTAAATTACTACCTTTGATGCTCTCCTTATGGTCTTTTCTTTTATCTACCTTTGCTTATTGGTGCTCTCTCTGCCCCTTTCTCTCTGAGTTTCAACCTCCCTTCATCTATTTCATGCTCTTTCTATCTGCATTGCCCTTGCCCTCGAGTCATTTTCATGCTAAAATAACAAATTATATATATATATATATATATAGGTATGTATATATATACATACGTACATACATAAACACACACACACACGCATATATATGTGTATATGTATGTATGTGTGTGTGTATGTATACTATACTTCATTCTCAATGCCACCATCTACAACCCCAACTCAGACAAAAAAAAAACGTAATGCTCCGCCAGAGGCAACGATTTCATATTCTCCTGATCGGCTCTAAGTTATTGATACTATTGATCATCAAAAGAATACCCCGGATGACGTCACTATTCTCCCAGGCAATATCACAACCATTCAGTCCCCAGTTGTAGCTCCATCGTATTTGGAACCTCCTATCGTGAGGGAGAGGGTGAGTCTTCAGACCCCACCTGTCCTAGATATCACCGATAATACAGGTGACAATACTTCTGCTTCACTATCGTCTCATCAGGTCGAGCAAGTTGTTCATGTTACTCAGGCTTATGGGGATCGTGATGTACAACAGCCTACACCTATACGACCAACGTTGGAATCTAATGATCATATGAGTCAATTATCGGATGAGGAATAACAGGTCTACACATCTAGGCAGAAGAAGATTGGAGACCTACTTGATCTTAGAAATCTGATGGATGATACTTTAGTTACTACTGACAATGGTACTCACCTTTCCAATTTTGTTAGTCGGCTTACTTCTAAGAACTAGAGGCAGAGGGATGACAAAAGTGGGAGCACTTTTGCTCTCTTTTGTGGCTTTTTGGTTTTTTACCTTTATGTATCTTTGCTTTATTTGGGTTTTGTGTAGGTTGTATTGTGTGAGTTCGGTTTTCTTTTAGACTCTCTCATACAAACTTTCTGTATCTTTTCAATATTAATTTATTTGTCTTTGGGCTTTTAAAAAAAATATATATCTATATATATGTATATGCATACATATATACATATATGTATTTATATAGATGTATGTATGTATATAGATGTATGTATATAGATGTATGTATATATGTATTTATGTAGATGTATGTATGTATGTATGTATGTATGTATGTATGTATGTATGTATGTATATATGTATGTATGTATGTGTATATATATATATATGTATGTATGTATGTGTATATATATATATATATATATAATTAAAGTAAAAGGCAATTAGGGTTATATTGATGATGTTTAATTATTGGATTAGACATTTATTGAGTTATTTTTAGAATAATTAGATAGAAGTAGGGATGAGAATTTTAGAAATCATTTAATTCTTTCCAGAAAACACATTTATGGATTTCTTAGCTTAATGTTTTAAATAAATTATTATTTAAATATTTTTTTTGCTTTGGATATTTTATTATAATTGATAAAATTTTAAATAATACTTATTCATTTAACATCCATACTTTTTNCTATTTCGAACGAGCCGAACACGAGCCAAGCCTGAGCTCGCTCAAGCTCGGCTCGTTTACAGCCCTATTCTTAATATGATTTTACCAATCAGTGATCGGATTTTATTACATGACGACCAACATGATACGAAAGAGCAAATCAGAAAAAAAAATNCATACTTTTTCTAACAGTTCACACAGTATTCTTAATATGATTTTACCAATCAGTGATCGGATTTTATTACATAACTGCCAACATGATAGGAAAGAGGAAATCAGAAAATAAAAAAAAATAAAAAAAAGAAAACCAAATGGAGCATTGGTAAGGAGCCGGACTGGCAGAGTTGAGGGATGTATGTTGAAGTTGAGATGAAGGAAGATGGATATAGTGGTTTCAAAGGGTGATGAGAGAAGAAATTTTTGAAGCACGCTAATGTCCCCAAAAGATAACGAGTTTGCTTCTGTTGAAGAGAAACCCACTGTGCGTGTTGGGGGTTTGTTTGGTTAGATTATTTCTTTTGATGGGTTGGTGGATTAATCAGTTCAAAACCACTTTATTCCCAAGCTTTTACAGGATATGTTGTTATTTCCTGTATTTCTCTTTTGGAGCATTCTTATGTCCTAATTCCTATATATTTACATATCTAAAACCTAAACTTCACTTTTTAAATTTATACCACCCAATTCTTTCATATCATATCAAAACCACCGCTTTTTTAACTTAACATAAAAGAAAGGTAAAATATACCCTTCATGCATAAGGTGACATGTAAAAATTTAAGGTTAGGTATTAGTTATGTAAATACGTAAAAATTGACTGTTATATATGTAAATCTTCTTCTTTTTCTTTTTAGTCCATCGAAGTGTTTTCATTTAAATTATAGTCCCATTAGTTTATTTCATTATGGCGTACAGTCTGTACGTACCATTTACCTTTTTCCATCATGATATGTTTGCTTTGATCGAATGGTTGGTTGATCTTAATTTGGTGGATTTAGCTGTTTCATTTTTTTAAAAGTTTCTATTATGACATCTCTTTTATTCTCTGGTTCCAAAATTTAGCCGCCCTTCATTTAACTAAATCTTCATCATTAAATATGTTGAATCCTTAGGATGAAAGTTTGTCTTTTTTGCAGCAGCAAATCTTTAGACCCTTGATATACTACTAGGACTTCAATATGTCGAACGCGGAAGACAAAACACAAGCTGCAGCAGCATTATTTGCAGCCAAGGGCATGAGCCGTGCCCAAGCTGAGCGTGCCGCCGCCGCTCAGGCGCGAAATGTGAATGCTTATGGACAGAAGGAAGAAGGGCCTAGCAGATGGCAGGAGCGAAAAGAAGCAAAGCGGCAAATGTACTTGATGAGCACTGAGAAAGCTGTGAGATTGGGCGAAAGGAAGGATATAAAGTCCTCAGTTTCTTCTGTTGGTGGAGCTTCTGCTCAGTGCCAGAAATGCTTCCAGTTCGGTCATTGGACTTACGAATGTAAAAATGAGCGCGTCTATATGTCTCGCCCTTCAAGAACTCAACAGCTTAAGAACCCAAAGTTAAAGATGAAACTTACTGTTTCGTATGAGTTAGATGGTCCTGACATTGCAAAGGAAGAGAAGGATAAGAAAAGCCAGAAGAAGGAGAAGGGTGAACCTAGCGGTGCAAAAAGCAAAAGGAAGCATAGAACTCGTTCTGATTCAGATGAGGATCATAGTGAGGCTTCTGTTTTTGACACAGATGGCGAGTCTTCGGTAACTGAGTCAGATTCTTCTGATGAGAGCAGTTCGAGTTACACTTCATCAGATTCGGACGAGGAGAGGAGGAGACGGAGGAGGAAACGGAAACAAAAGAAGAGGAGGCATCGAAGATATAGCTCATACTCCGATTCGTCCGGTTCGGAATCTGCTTCTGATAGCGATTCGGATGACAAGGGCAGTCGAAGGAAGTCCAAAAGACACAGTAAGAGGCATTAGTCAAGACTTTGATAGTTTAATATTATGTCAATGGTATGCTTTTTAACAGATTTGAACATGTTAATGCTTTCATGTACTGCATAGTTTCTTCTCTGCAACTTCAAACTTAGACCTAATTTTATGCTATGAAAGATCAGCTTAATGTATTTGGGAAGTAATGGCTGGTCTGATGTTTAGTTTTCGATNATATATATAGATATAGATATATACATACATATATATATATATAGAGATATACATACATATATATATATATAGAGATATACATACATATATATATATACATACATATACATACATATATATATATACATACATATACATACATATATCTATATATATGTATGTATGTATATATATGTATGTATGTATATAGATGTATGTATATATATATTTATGTAGATGTATGTACATATTTATGTAGATGTATGTACATACATNATACATATATATATATATGTATGTATACATACATATATATATATATGTATATATATGTATACATACATATATATATACATACATACATACATATATATAGATATATATATATATATGTATGTATGTATATATATAAAATTAAAGTAAAAGGCAATTAGGGTTATATTGATGATGTTTAATCATTGGATTAGACATTTATTGAGTTATTTTTATAATAATTAGATAGGAGTAGGGATGAGAATTTTAGAAATCATTTAATTCTTTTCAGAAAACACATTTATGGATTTCTTAGCTTAATGTTTTAAATACCTTATTATTTAAATTTTTTTTTGCTTTGGATTTTTTATTATAATTGATAAAATTTAAAATAATACTTATTCATTTAACATCCATACTTTTTCTAACAGTTCACACAGTATTCTTAATATGATTTTACCAATCAGTGATCGGATTTTATTACATGACTGCCAACATGATACGAAAGAGCAAATCAGAAAATAAAAAAAATAAAAATAAGAAAACCAAATGGAGCATTGGTAAGGAGCCGGACTGGCAGAATTGAGGGATGTATGTTGAAGTTGAGATGAAGGAAGATGGATATAGTGGTTTCAAAGGGTGATGAGTGAAGAAATTTTTAAAGCACGCAAATGTCCCCAAAAGATAACGAGTTTTCTTCTGTTGAAGAGAAACCCACTGTGCGTGTTGGGGGTTTGTTTGGTTAGATTATTTCTTTTGATGGATTGGTGGATTAATCAGTTCAAAACCACTTTATTCCCAAGCTTTTACAGGATATGTTGTTCTTTCCTGTATTTCTCTTTTGGGGCATTCATATGTCCTAATTCCTATTTATTTACATATCTAAAACCTAAACTTTACTTTTTGAATTTATACCACCCAATTCTTTCATATCACATCAAAACCACTGCCTTTTAACTTAACATAAAAGAAAGGTAAAATATACCTTTCACGCATAAGGTGACATGTAAAAATTTATGGTTAGGTGTTAGTTATGTAAATACATAAAAATTGACTGGTATATATGTAAATCTTCTTCTTTTTCTTTTTAGTCCATCGAAGTGTTTTCATTTAAATTATTGTCCCATTAGTTTCTTTCATTATGGCGTACAGTCTGTATGTACCATTTGCCTTTTTCCATCATGATATGTTTGCTTTGATCGAATGGTTGGTTGATCTTAATTTGGTGGATTTAGCTGTTTCTTTTTTTAGAAAGTTTCTATTATGACATCTCTTTTATTCTCTGGTTCCAAAATTTAGCCGCTCTTCATTTAACTAAATCTTCATCATTAAATATGTTGAATCCTTCGGATGAAAGTTTGTCTTTTTTTGCAGCAGCACATCTTTAGACCCTTAATATACTACTGGGACTTCAATATGTCGAACGCGGAAGACAAAACACAAGCTGCAGCAGCATTATTTGCAGCCAAGGGCATGAGCCGTGCCCAAGCTGAGCGTGCCGCCGCCGCTCAGGCGCGAAATGTGAATGCTTATGGACAGAAGGAAGAAGGGCCTAGCAGATGGCAGGAGCGAAAAGAAGCAAAGCGGCAAATGTACTTGATGAGCACTGAGAAAGCTGTGAGATTGGGCGAAAGGAAGGATATAAAGTCCTCAGTTTCTTCTGTTGGTGGAGCTTCTGCTCAGTGCCAGAAATGCTTCCAGTTCGGTCATTGGACTTACGAATGTAAAAATGAGCGCGTCTATATGTCTCGCCCTTCAAGAACTCAACAGCTTAAGAACCCAAAGTTAAAGATGAAACTTAC
>JXCR01010713.1:71096-92682 GCA_002079205.1 Phalaenopsis hybrid cultivar | reverse complement strand
TATATATATATATATATATATATATATATATATATATATATATATATATATATATATATATATATATATATATATATTCTCTATGATACCTCATATTATTGGAGGAGACAAATTTTGGTGGATTTGTAAACCTTGGAGCTTTTATGGCAAACATTTTTTGGATATTATATGAAGAATCATACGGTGTTAATCAATGAATTATAAATACTCTGATCCTTCATCCATTTGCCGATATCCTTCGTCCCTGTAAATGATTTTATTGCTTGTGATAGAGTTTACAACATCTGAAGATGATTGCTTTATGATTTAATTAATTTATTACAAGTGTTCATATTATAAACATTAGTGTAATTTATGGCTCGCACAAGTCAAATCATTTCATTTGTGTTAGATCTTGCAATGTATCCCTTTTTGACTTCTTTATGTGAGAGAGATCTTCTTCCATCTCCTAAGAGACATGAACGATTTGTGTTTGCGAGACGAAATCATGAATATTCCATCATGCAATAATAATATGCTAATATTTTATATTAAATTATTACTGGATTAATTTATATTCTGGTAGAATTACAAAGTAGTTCAAAATGGAGAAGATAATGGCTCTCTTGCATTACTGAAACAGTCCAACCCCTTGGATGTGGCAGAGTACAATGAAGTATTAACCCCATCGCTTGATACAGACTTCAAATCTCTGTTCATTATTTCTTCCAATTATCTCAAGAAATTTCTCTTTTTCACCCTCCCCAACAATTTTGCTTTCCTTTTTCCCCTGAAAAAGACAAAAAAAAAATTATAGCTTTGCATGAACTAACTAACCCTACTGTAAATTAGAGTTTGGGGAAATATAAACGGCCTGTTGAAATCACCTTGCTGAAGATAAGAGAAGCTTCGTCTGGATCCCTATTCAAAAGTATCTCTACAGCTTCCACCTACAATGGCTCATTTAGTAATCTCTTTACTATAATTTAAACAGAGGCTGAGTTGCCACCATGAGGGTTAAAAAGATAATTAGGAATATATAGAATATAAACAGGAAGATTTACATATAAATTTTAATTTTTACATAAATGCCACCTAACCTATGCATAAGAAGATGTATTTCACTTTCAAACAATTAAAATAGTGGTATTTTTTATGTGATATGAAAGATTTTTGTAGTGGTATACATATAAAAAGTTTAAAAGTTTATGTATTAGATATGCAAATACTTGGAATTGGATGGTCTGTATGTAAATGCCAAAATAATTTACATACCCTTGCACCACTGATTTCTCCTCTACTCAATGTTCTGGGCTCCATTTCAATCGAGCAGCCAAAGCCTTCCATCTTTCTCTGTCTTTCTGTGTGTGTGTGTGAGGAAGATAATATAATAGAGGAAATATAAGAAAAAGAGAGGAAACCTCAATTTTTCATTAGAAGCTCATGATCAAAGACTTTAAAGTTAGGCTTTTGCCAATTTTGCTCGTGAGTTTGGCTTTCAATTATTGTTTTTGCCTAATCAGAAGTGGACATTTGTATGGTTATATGGCCACCAATGTTTTGTCATAAGCTTAACCACATATTTATCAATAGGAGGGCTGGAATTAATTAGAAGTCATTTTTTGTCATAGTAAATATATCTCCAATTTACTCATGGTTAGGATATGAGAAATGCATTCATTATAATACATACATATTATATAGTCATTGAATAAATGTGATAGAAGAATTGGTTGCATATGTAATGATTATAAAAATTGAAGTAAAAAAATAAAATCGCTTACTATAAAATAAAATATGAGACGTGGTAAAATATATAAAAATCAATATTTAGTTGAAATTATGATTAAATATGTTCTCATAACCACTTGAAATCACTAATTAAGTAAAGCTGATTATTTGGTGTAAGGTTGGTTATCAACTCTGTAGTCTCGATAAGTCACTTAGAATACGAAGCTGAATAGTTTGTGTTTAGGAAAATCATAAAGTGTTTGTTTATTACAGCATATTGAGTACTTCATGGGCTTAGCAAGTGCTTTCATAGCTTTGATGACTTTGGGCTAGTTTTGGCGAGTAGGTGGTAAACTGACAAAGTTAATGTTAATTTTGCCTTGCTCATGATAAGGTTGGTGTGCTTATGATGGTCCTAGTGAGTTCATGCAATATGGAGCTAGTTTATATTGTTTTTAGTTATTCTATGTTAACTCTAGTGAGCTCTTGTTGGTTTGGGCAAGTTTATTATTTATCCCACTCATTCGATTTTCTAAAATTAAGTCTACAAAATATTTGAGTACACATCACTTTGTATTTCATTCGTCAACGAAAAAACTTTACATTTGTGTAAATTTAGTAGATTCTATAAATAAAAAAGATGATAATGGATCCAGTAAAGATTAAAATGAGAAAAAAAAATATGTGCAAAGAGGCCAAAAGTAAAAATTAAGCTAATAAAAAAAAAGTGAATATGAAAAAGACAATGTCATTGGCTCATCACATTTATATTTATATCTCTAAAACCTTGGTGTAATAAACCTATACATGAAAAGTTATATTTCACTTTCAAAAAATCATTAATTATGATATTTTTGATGTGATTAAAATTTAACTTGTATGTATGTAAATATGAAAGTTTAGGGGTCAGATATATAAATACATAAAAATTATGTGGCTTGCATGTAAATGCCCCTCGATAATTTCCATAGAAGTAATCATTGTTAATCTCTAGAAATATCATGCTCGAATTTTTAATTTTTTTAACATGAATATAATAGTTAAATGTATTTTTCTTATCCATAATAAATATTCATCTCTAAAAATCAACTTTTTTTTTCTCTTTTCAGTCCATATATTATGAAACATTACTCAAATACCCAAGAATGAACAATTTACTAGTAATAATGTTATTAATATAATTAGAACCCCCAATAGAGAGAGGGCAGGTAGAAAGAATGAGCCATTGAGCCATAGGTAATTGTAATGGGCCGAGCTTGGATGATGCAAAATGCGCTCCAGTAGGCTGGCCTATTATAATAAGGCCCACGGTCACGAATGTCCTTCCACAAGGGCTTGTTAAGGCATAAATTCAGATTATATCGTCACACCTTTTTTAATTTATTTTATTGATTATAGGTGTTGTAACAAATAAATTTGACACCATGTGTTATATTATAAATGTAAATTATTGCCAAGAGGCAATTGGCATCACTTTTATTTTTATTTTATTTTTATTTTATTTTATATTTTATTTTATTTATTCTTTAAATTAAAATAAAATATGTTTATTTGTAGTGGTTACNGAAGTCTCCGTTACGCTTGTCATGTTTTGTATTTTTGGCCGGTTCATGTTCTTTAAACAAAGGAGAAATCAACCGGTTTATTTGAATTTTCTAGTTTGGACTGGGTCTAAGTTGACTTAATTTGACATGAAAATATAAAATAAATTAAGAGAGAGAGAGAGAGAGAGATAAATTGTGAGCCTAATTTTTAGAGAGAGAGAGAGAGAGAGGGAGAATAAGAGAGAAAAAGACTCCTCCATCTTCTCATACCTTTCTTTTATACACAAAGAAAAGAAATATAAAATTATATCACGTATGAGACGATGATTATTCACAATATCTCGGGGGAAAATATTTCAATATGGGTGTGAGAGGGCACTATAAATTAGGATAGACATGTATATTACAATGTAATGATACTCTTCTACGATGACAAATTCGTCTTGGAATGGTATGACTTCTTAACTTTGATGTGCAAAAGCCTTCCCTAAATAACTGATATTTTTGGGTATACAACAACCCAATTTAATCACATAAATAATTAATACTTTAATTTGATTTTACCAACTTTTTTAGCTGTCTACTCCTTCTCTCTATATATATAATAATGGTGGACCTTTTAGAATGAAGAGCAAATAAAAAAACAAAAAACTTTTAAAGGAATCGATTCATTGGTTTTTTGGTCGAGTCATTGAACGATTTGATGACAAAAGCATATCTATTATGTGATTTGGTTCGACTGTGAATCGATCGATTTGATATCAAAACTTTACACTTGAAGTATTATGTAAAAATATATAAATTAAACATAAATTTATAATTACACCATTCCCCCCCAACCCTTCGTCCCAAAGTAAAAATATATAAAATTCATTTCTATATTCTATGCGCATTACAAACGTTATTTCCAGTAGAAATCCGGAGCAAGTGGACAACAATGTTTCACCGGCGAACAATACAAAGGGACTGCTTTTTCAATGTATACAAATTCTACATATGAGTGCTATTAGTCATAATCTCGACTTTTATAAGGAGGAGGAAGCTGAACGGCACCAACTAGATGTCTTCCTCTTCTTCCTTTTCTCTCTCCATTCTCTCTCCTCTATAAATAACGGTCCTTTTGTATGAAACCCGCAAGAAAAGACCCACCTTTCGTTCCCATCGCCGCAGATTTCTCACCGTGGACGGAGATGGAGAGGGGAATCGCGCCGGTTGAGGAGCTCACATCAGGAGCTAGCAGCCGCATCATTCCGGTTTTCAGGGATGTGCGCCGTTCGCTTATCTCCCGTGAGGCGGCCATCCGCTTGNGGAGAGGGGAATCGCGCCGGTTGAGGAGCTCACATCAGGAGCTAGCAGCCGCATCATTCCGGTTTTCAGGGACGTGCGCCGTTCCATTATCTCCCGTGAGGCGGCCATCCGCTTATTGCTCTTCCTTCACTCCTTTTTCCTCTGGTTTCTAATCCTTATTCGTCTCCGCGGCGGGCGGAGCGCGCTCTCTTCGAAGTCGTCGGCCATGGCCGGTTCCCCTCTGCCATCTCCGAGGCGGAGGGGGGTTGTGTTTAGAAAGGGAGGGAGGTTGTCGGCGAAGGAGGAAGAAGATGCGAAGAGGAGGAGGGCTTTAGCGGAGCAGGTGGAGATGGTGTTTCCTTTAAACGGTGCAAGATGCTTATGCGAGAGTTTTGTGGTCATGGGAACGAAGAGGAACGCGCTCTTCTGCCGCTCGTGGGTTCCTGCGACCGGAAACATGAAGTATGATTTCTATACATCTTCTTTCCCTTTGGTTTTATTGTATTTCGTAGCCCACAGTTGGATTTGAGCTGTAAACATTTGAAATTTGGGATTTTTTTTCTTAAATTTTCCCTTTTGTTTGGGTTCCTTGCTTCCATGTTCTTCCTTTCTTTGTCTGATCAAGACGGATACTGATCATTGCCTTCCTTAATCTCTTAAGAAAGTAACTTTTACTTTGAACCGTTCAAAACTTGCGAAGGCAAGGCTCTGTAACTCGGATTAAGGTTTGGAAAGAAGTACACGTTAGCTTTTTTCGTTGATAAATGCTTATTGCTGGTTTTGTTGGAGCTTATTATTATTTTACTGTTCTTTCTGTTTTTTTGGCTTTTGTTACATTGTCTTGGTAACTGTAACAAATCCTTGTAAGCTCAACTGCTCTACTTTTGGTCAATGAAACTTTGATTATTATTATTATTTTTTGTTAATATATCCTTAAGTGAATCAGTANAGACGGATACTGATCATTGCCTTCCTTAATCTCTTAAGAAAGTAACTTTTACTTTGAACCGTTCAAAACTTGCGAAGGCAAGGCTCTGTAACTCGGATTAAGGTTTGGAAAGAAGTACACGTTAGCTTTTTTCGTTGATAAATGCTTATTGCTGGTTTTGTTGGAGCTTATTATTATTTTACTGTTCTTTCTGTTTTTTTGGCTTTTGTTACATTGTCTTGGTAACTGTAACAAATCCTTGTAAGCTCAACTGCTCTACTTTTGGTCAATGAAACTTTGATTATTATTATTATTTTTTGTTAATATATCCTTAAGTGAATCAGTATTTTTTTGTATCAATGTATTAATTATAATTCGTTTTAGTGGGGCTGTGAATCTTGTTGTTGATCATTTTGTCTTAATCTTGTAAGGAAATGATGAAGATGGAGTTTATGGGTTTGTTTCATTTTTAATTCCTGCAAGAAAGAAGCATGCTACATCAATCTTGGTTGTGATATCATCAACGTTTATGCTGCCCAATTTGACAGATCTACTTTTTCTGTTTTTTAATAATTGAAGTCCTTTTTCAATTTCATTTTTATNCAATCTTGGTTGTGATATCATCAACGTTTATGCTGCCCAATTTGACAGATCTACTTTTTCTGTTTTTTAATAGTTGAAGTCCTTTTTCAATTTCATTTTTACCCATTATTCTTCAAGATAAAGCTGTATTTTTCTATGATATTGCTTAGTTTTGTTAATTTTAGGGTATATTCTTTTGTTTTCTTTGCTATTTTCTCTGATGTTCTTCATGCTGACACTACATATTCTCCTGTTATATGACTAATCTTAATCACTTAAATCTGCAGGGCTATTTTGCTGATTATTCATGGTCTCAACGAGCACAGGTTAGAAGGAAAATTATGGCTTGTCAATTTTCGTAATTCTATTTAACTTTATCTTCTCCGCTTGATGAGACTGTAAGAAAGAAAATTTGGAAATTTAACTGCAATAGAATAAATTATTTGCTTTGTATTTGCGGTGTTTAGCTTGGTACATTGACCTTGTTTAGGATTTAATGACTGTCGTAATCTTATTAGGCCTAGTTACATTATTGCTCGCTTTTATTGCTTGGATTTGTCAATTATAAGAATTGGTTGTTCAATTTATGAGGACTTTAGCACAATTATTAACATTTGTCCTCTGCTTATTTGCTTACAAACTTACCATTTTGATTTTCAGTGGAAGATACGCACATTTCGCATCACAATTGACATCATGCGGCTTTGGAGTATATGCAATGGATTGGATTGGTAGGTTATTTTACTTTATACTTGAATTTACAAGCTGTGGAGTAAATTTAGCTCTAGATCTCCTAACTCAAATCTGCCAATGATGAATTTTCTAATTATTGATATTTTTTTTGATATGAGTGCAATATATGGTTAATCAATCAACTCTTATAAAAGGTTCTCAACCACCAACATAAACTAAGAACATAATAAGAGCTTCTAAACTTCAACAACATTCAGTTGTTTAATTCACCGAAAATTAATTGAAACCTAACTATTACAACAATTTTCCTTAGAAGAGATGAACTTTTTTCAATTCATATAAATAATATATAATATTAATATCCTTGACATCAATCTAGAAACTTTTCTTAGAATGACACACAACTAATAGCTTAAAATTTGCAAGAGGCAATAGGTGTAATATTGCAAAAAATAAAGTCTTGACTTTAGGTCCATTAGCCCGGTTAGCCAATATTATCATCTGCAGGTTACTACTGGCAATCATTTCCATCAAACACTAATACAGGCACATATATATATGTGATTTCATGAACATAATGATATGAAAAAGATTTCATGAATAGTTTGAATAACATTTAATTCATGTAAATAATTTTTATGTTCACGCACAATAAATTTTATCATCATATGGTTCATTTTAAGAGCATGAAAGTTTATGCAAAAAATACCATGGCAAAGTTGATTATGCATCATGTAAACGTAGAAATCAGGAGTAAATAAAGCATGATCAACAATATATTTTATATACCAATGGATACCCTGATAAATTTCATGGTACATGCCTCTAATTAAGAATGATATATTTGTCCCTTAATGTGTAAGAGCTCTATGATTCTTTTTATATATGGATGCATTAATAAACTTCAAGGTAAATGCCTCTAATTAAGAATGATATATTTGTCCCTTAATGTGTGAGGCTCTAAGATTCTTTTTATAAATGCATAGCTAATTACAAAAAATTGATAGAATATATTTAATCATTATAATCATTAAGTGATTAACTTGTTTAATGAAGACTATGAATACAGTGATAATCTAATCATAAAGTTGACTAATTGTGATATTTTTCAGGCCATGGTGGTAGTGATGGATTGCATGGATATGTCCCTTCATTAGATTGGGTGGTTGCAGACACTGTAAGTTGCCTGCATCTGATTATTATTTCAGCTACATCTGTTCAAATAGTCTCATCCACCTGTTTCTCTACAGCTGAATCTCGTCTTTTTACATATCATAATAAAAATCTAGCTTTAATCTTCATTTTCTTGACTGATACAGGAACTATTCCTGGAGAAGATTAGAGCAGAAAATCCTGGCGTGCCTTGTTTTCTCTTCGGTCACTCTACCGGGGGTGCGGTGGTGTTGAAGGTTGTAATTTCTTATGATTTCATGGAATTTTTTAGCACTATTTCTTCCATATTATTTATTATGCTTTGTTTTTTGCATTTGTTAAACATTTCAGGCAGCTTTACTTTCTCAAATGGTAGCAGCTCTGGAGGGAATTATACTAACATCGCCGGCACTGCGTGTTAAACCAGCTCATGCATTAATTGGGGTAAAGTGTTCAACTCTGCTTTCATGCATTCTTGCTCAGTTAGTTTTTGTTGTGCAATTTAATATCTAATGGTGTTGTGATATTTTCAATTATGTAAAGCATTTGTGTAATGAACTGTCTTACATTTTTTAACAGGGGCATTCACATACATGCTACACAATTCCTATGAATTCACATTGATTTTTAGATTTATAACACTCAAATCTTTCACATCACATCATAAATATCATCTTCACTAATTTTTAAAATAAGAAATACACATTTTCTTGCTAAACTGGTATAAATGTAAATTTCAGAGTTGACATGCATGTAAATATCTCAAAAAAATAAACTTTTTGGAGGTTATAAATGTACTAATTTTCGAATGGCAATATTTTATAACTGCAATATACTATATAGTAGGTCTGGCGGTAAAAAAGCTCCTTATTACATGAATTTCTAAAGAACAGTGAGAGAAATTTGTGTGTAAAAAGATTGACATAAAATTGTTGCAAATGTAACCAAACTCATTCTAAGGATATGTTTGAGATATCTTTTCATTTTTAAAAGTTTAATGATGTAAAATAGTATTTATGTTTTGCACCATCTTTTTACAAAAAAATTATAATATCTTACAACAGTTCAGAAACAGGGACCTTATATATTTTTGTCCTGATTTTTGCTGGTTAAGATTAGCAAGTGGAGTACAACACTTTCAGGCAACACCATCAACAGAAACCATTATTGATTGTCCTTTTTTTCATCATGAATGTTTACCTATCTTTTTTTCTTCTGGACCTGCGTAATCTTACTATATCCTTGGCCATCTTTAATTAGCACTGAAAATACTCTTTCTTAGGGCCTACCTTTGGCTTCAATTTAGTTTCCTAGTTTTATTTTTTTACTTTTTTTAATTATTGAAAAATATATTTATATCATCTGGTAGGCCATGGCTCCAATATTCTCCCTGGTACTACCCAAGTATCAATTCAAGGGAGCAAACAAGAAGGGTATTCCGGTTTCAAGAGATCCAGCCGCCATGCTTGCCAAATACTCAGACCCACTGGTCTACACAGGACCCATCAGAATTCGCACCGGCCACGAAATCCTGCGCATCTCCGCCCACCTCATGCAGCATATAAGCGCCGTCACCATCCCCTTCTTCGTCCTCCATGGAACTGCAGATAGAGTCACAGACCCTCTGGCTTCTCAGGATCTGTACAACCAGTCTGCTTCCAAGCACAAACACATCAAGCTCTACCAAGGCCTTTTGCACGACCTTCTCTTCGAGCCCGAGCGCGATGAGATTGGTGCAGACATTATTGGGTGGATGGAGAGCAGGTTGGAGCAGTGAAGGTGATGATGAATGGAGAAAGGAGAAGGTGAAGGAGATGCTTTTGGTTTGTTTACAGTTAGTAGCTAGGTGGTAGCTTTTGTTGCTGTTTATGGGTAATTTATATTCATCTGAAGCCATTCTGAATTTGTTGGATGGGAAATGAGATTTTGATGGAGTTAATGTTGTTAGATACTTTTAATTGTATTAGCCATATTATTTTTATCAGATATGTTTCTGAAATGTCTTATTGTAATATTTTATAACCGGGACTGAAGATGTAAATATGATTTTTTAGTAGTAGATATTTTTGAAAATGTTTTTTTTTTTTAATTTGAATTGATTAATCATATGTTATACTCATTAAATGGAGAAAAGGGGGGATTTTTAATTGATAAACGCCTCATTTTAACATAATGGCATGTCTATAATTTAGAATTTGCATTTTTAATATTAATTTTTGAAGAACTATTGGTATACTTTATGTTCAAAAACATGTGAAATTCATTTTTTTTAATATTATTTTTTCTTGGATCCTAGCTATTTAGGATAGTTTATTTTATAGAGCATTAAATTTATTTATTTTTATTAATTCATTTTTAAATGGTATCAAAATAATAAGTTGTTTATTACAAATAGTTAATTATTGTTGCTAATCAGATGCTTTTAATATTATTCAGAAACTTACCTACCTTTTTTTATATTTACATTAATATCCCTTTAAAGTGTCTTTCTTTGAAATTGAGTGATTGCAATACTTTTAGTATGATTCGAGTGATTTCAATGTTAGATATATAAATATCAAAGTTTATGTGTTAAATATATAAATTCATGAGAATTGTGTGGTATGTATATGTAAATGCTGCTAAAAAAACGGTGGAATTAAGGGGATATGGAATATTAATGAATCAGCTTGTCATTAATAAATGCTAGCAACTAACTTCAAGCAAAGGCTGCTAACGAGTAACGACACCCCCATTAATTTTCTATAAATGATGAGAATAAAGCATAAATAAAACATTTAATATAAAATTGTGGATTAAATTAAAGTTACTTCTAACAATCATTTTCTTATTTCTCAAAGTAAATTCATTTTTTCACAAAATGAATCAATAAAAACAAATAATTTAGCAAAAGTATCAATTACAAAGTCAGAAACCAATTAAAGCCTTTTATTTTTTTTTTTTTTAATTTTTTTAAGGATTGGCCAGAGGTTATTATATGAGACTTCAACCACCCCTAATGTGCCTAACAATTTGTGTGCCAACTTCTTAAGGCCAACTACTAAAAGAAATTCAAACCCCCAATCTGAGGGGTCTTACACCGTGAATGCCAACCAATAAGTCGGAGTTAGAACTTCGAAGTTCTAATTTCATTAATTTATTAATGCATTTATTACTCATTTTGTTTTGGGTGAAGCGTAAAGAGCAGCATCTTTAATAACAGTACAAAAGTGAAACTTTTTTTCATAAATAATATAAATTATACAGTACTTAAAAGGAAAATTTACACAGCATATCACACAATTCTTAAGTATTTATATATCTAGCGAAAAATTTGATAATTATATTTGTGACATTTCGGTGTTATAAATTTTTGCATTAAAAGTTATATTTCACTGTAAGAAAATAGAAAATGTGATATTTTTAATAAAATATTACAGATTCCCCTTAAATGTTATGCATGAAAACATGTAAATACATGAAAATTGTTTGGTATGTATGTAAATGATCCTTATTAATAATTATAAACCTGCTGCAAATAGAGCATGTTGTGAAGGCCTTTAATTATTTGGATACTGAATTTAGAGAAATATGTTAAAAGATAGACTAAGCTGTGATAAAGTGGAATCAGAAATTAAACAAAATAATCTCAGGGTTTGTATTATCCTTCCCATCCAGCAGCAAATTTGCGACTTTTGGGGCTCACCAACACCAAATATACATCTCTCAAGGCAACAGAAGGGAGAAAAATTCATCATATAAGCAGTACACAGAGAAAACTATGGCTAAATTCTAATGATAATTTCTGAAACAGTAAATCTGGTAATAGGCTGACCAAAGTGCTTTCAACACTGAAGAACAGGGAAACAGAACAGACTACACAGATTCAGAGCTTCAAATTCCACTCGCTGCATTTTTCCAGCATCCTACTGAACTGTCTTCTCTTCCGAAGCCTCTCCCTCTGCGTTTGAGTTCTCAGTGTTGTTATTAATGGTGCTCTCGGCCTCAAAGTTATTGCCTCCTTCAGCTTGAACAGCCTCCACGGCCGGAACTTCATTGGTAGAATCGTCTGAATTTATGATCTCATTGACTTCAGATGATTTCATGGCTTTATCATCTGATGCAGCATCATTCCCTTCTTCCTTAACTGTATGAACTTCATTCCCAGCTGCTGCTATTTCAATAATCGGATCAGAACCAGTCAAATCATCAGAGTTTCCCTTTTGATTTTCACTGGCCTCGCCAGCATCAGCTTGTGTAATCTCTTTGTTTTGATCTTCAGAACCTCTTTGCTCAATAGCTTCAGAAGATTTCCCTTTTTCTTCAATAGATTCATGGGAATTATTTTCAGAATCAGTCTCCACCTTAGCATCCTCATTGTTTTCTTGCAGTTCTGCAACCGCGTTATTATTAGCTTCTGATGAAATTTCTTTTGGAATCAGTCCCTCGGGGTCAGAAATTTTATCTGATTGGGAACCAAAAGAGACATCATTTGAAGTGTCACTGAAATTCGATAAAATTTCAATCTCTTTATCAGAATCGCCATCGATCTTCATTTCTCCTGAAGAGTTTTTATCAGAATTCTCAACTTCAGAAGCATTTCCAAGTTGAGGTTCAACCTCTCCCTCTTTAGAAGCCTCATTATCATTATGAAGAGAAGTATCACTGTTAAACGCATCAGTAACCTGATCATTAGTTGATTTTGCATCATCTTGTGTTGAACTAACATGAGCGTCATCAGAACCTGCTCCGCCATCGACAAGAACAGTCTTATTATCATCAGTAGTTTCAGAAAGAGACTTTATATCTTCATCATCCACTGACACCGCCTCTTGATGTCTTGCTTCACCATTTTCTTGTTCATTCTTCTTTCCAGTAGAGACTGAAGGGGTCTCTTCACCTTCATTACTATTCTCGTTCTGGTCAGAAGAGTTTTCTCTCTCCCTCTCATTTGGCAAATGAAGAGTTTCCGCTCCATTATGAGAATCAGAATGTTCCTCTAGTGAACTTTCTTTCTCCCCATTAATCGAATTACTTTCTTTAGAATCATCGAGTTCAGGATTGTGAGAAATCTCCTTAGACTTTTCTTCAGTATTTGAATCAGAAGAATCCTGCTGAGCTTCATCTTGCTTGATTTCAGTGCTTTCGTCAGAACCCTGAGAATTGGTGTCTATGATGATGACATTTTCAGAACCAGCATCACCTTTACGGCCCAGAGAGACTTCTTCGCCTCCATCGCTGAGCTTTCGTTCATCATTTCCAGCAAATTCAATCTTTTTCTCGCGAGAATGCTTAACTTGGTATAGCAGCCAACAAGCAACAGCAAGAAGCACGGTCACTTGAAGTATCTTCTTCACGTTGGAGCCTTTGGACCTGTGGTTTCGACTGCTTGAATAGTGAAACATTGCAGTTCTTGTAACAACTGTAGAATTCCAATAGAGTTAGCAAAGCTATAAAATTGGTAAGCATGCAAGTAATCTTAATATTCCTAAGTTCAAAGCAAGGGCAAGCTTCACGTAATAGAACAAAAATATCACTAAAAAGTTCTTAATTATTTTCATGTCATTTTTGCTTAATCTTTCAAGTCTCTCTCATTTTCTATCATAATCTTCCATTTCTTAAATACTTCAAATACATCATAATCATGCCTTAAGAAATACTCATGCTTTTCTCGTGCGATCATCAATGAATGTAACAAAATAGTGAGACCATCCAATTGACTGAACTGGAGCAGGACCTTATACATTAATATGCACTAACTCCAGTTTCTTTGACTTCACCACTAACCCGCTCTTTGAGAAAGAAAATTTCTTTTGCTTGTCATATCTGCAATATCCACAGAAATCCAGATCAACTGATTTTAAAGCCTGAAGCTTAATTTTATAAAGTAGGGACTTCATACCTTTCTCACTCATATGGCCAAGTCTACCGTGCCACAAACTTGCATCCACCCTGGTTCCAACAACATCAATGAAATCAACCACTTCATTGATCAAATAAATGGTGCCTTCAATGTTACCCCGAGCTATCACTAATGCACCATAGTCACCTTCCACGAATCACCTGTGAAAGTTGTCATGAGTCCTGACTTTGCCAGCTGGCTCACGGAAATATAATTTCTCTTCAAACTTGGAACATATATGGCATTAGTAAGCTTCCAAACTATTCTATTCGGCAACTTGATATCAACATCACCCATTTTAATTATACTGCAGGCCTTATTATCTCTGAAATAAACCTTTTCTAGATCACTCTAAGCGTAATTTTTGAGTGTCTTTTTATTAGGGCAAGCTTGAAAAGATGCACATGAATCCACTATACAGGACTCAGTGCTAACTAAGGATAACACCAGAGATTCATTTTGGATTTCACCTGTAGAGACATTAGTAGAAAAACTTGGAACTTTGCAGTCCTTCTTGAAATGCCCCTTCTAACCGCTAGGGGTGTAAACGAGCCGAACACGAGCAAGCCCATACTCAGCTCGTGTTCGGCTCGTTTATATTTCGAGCTCAAAAGGTGTGTTCATGTTCGACTCGTCTGCTTAGCGAACCGAACATGAGCCATTCACGAATAAAGAGTCGTTTGACAACCCTAATCAGATAGTCATAAGATGTTAAGGATTAAGGCAATTATTATTTATATTAAAGCATCATTTGAATCTAATTTAATAAATTTTATTTTATTTTCTTAATTAATAATTATAATTGATTATAAATCATTATAGCCTTATAGTCAATTAAGTTTTTTAAAACTACTACTCATCAAATATATATATATAATTGATTAGTTGTATTTCGAGCCAAACGAGCCGAACACAAACGAACAAATCTTTGTTCGTGTTGTTCGTGTTTAACTCGTTAACTTAACAAACGGGCCGAACACATGCTTCTTAGCGAGCCGAACACGAGTTGTTCGCGAACAACGAGCCGTTTTGACAGCCCTACTTACTGCAATTCAAACATTCTCATCTTCTTGACTTGGGCTTTCCTTTCTTGGAATTGGATCTGCCTCTGCCTGTATTACTGTCCATATTTCTTCCTCTGTTATCAACATTAAACGCAAAATCTGAAGATTCATCATTTGTCGATTTTCTGCGAACTTCTTCATTCAGCACCACATCCATGATATCATCGATGTTCAACTTCGAAATCCCTGAAGAATTACTCACAGTCGTTACCAAGCAATCCCAACTTTTTGGCAAAGATATTGTATCACCAGTGTTCTGATCTTGTCAACAAATTTGATCCACACATAACACAACTGACTCGTCACAGTGCTGAAGTTATTAAGATGTTCTGTTACTGAACTGTCTTCCACCATCTTTATGTTGAATAATTTCTTCGTCAACAAAAATCTTATTAGAAGCAGAAAAATCTTATTGGAAGCAGAATGTATTTCGTATGTGCCGGTTAAAGCCACCATGAGATCCACCGCAGTTTTCTCATTTGCAATGTTGAATGCGACAAATGAGAAAAGTGTTAACCTGATCAAGCCTAGTGTCTTTCGATCCAACACTTCTCATTCCTCCATAGTTATAGACTCAGGTTTCTCTATGATTCATTGTAGTGGCAAGTAAAAATTTTTCTGATACAACAAATTCTCCACTTAGATCTTCCAGAAAGCGAAATTCGTCCCATTGAACTTCTACACCTTGAACTTTGCTTCTTCAATCGTTGCTCCAACTCGAATCAAACCCCTCTCTGATATTAATTCTTGTTGGGAATCCTCCAAATAATTCTCAATGTCATAGCAGAATAAGATCACATGATTCGAGAAAACCGGAACAATAAATCTAAACCGGAAGCACAATAAAAAAATAACAAAAAAAAAAAAAAAGCATAAGAATTTTACATGGAAAACCCGATAAGAGAAAAAACTACGGAGCCACGTCACCACAAATTTCAGTATGAATTTTAGAGAGTTTTACAAATGATTCACACAAGTTTCTTATTCATACTCACACGAAGACACTTACAGTGCATCATTCCACACTCTTCCTATTGATCTGACGTAGAAACGCATGCCGAAAAACACCAGGATCCTTCTCACCTTCACCAGGATTTTGTTGATGAACAAACAAAAAGAGTTTGGCTCCAAGCCTGCACATACACTACCCAAAATTGGTTTAAAAACCCAAAAAGTAAAGTAATTGCACCAAACGCTTAGAAGCTCAGATTTGGTGCCTAAGCGCCAAGCTCTTAGAATCACACCCAAATTTGGCGCTTAAGCGCCAAGCTCTTAGGATCACCCCCAGCAAACTGGGGGCTTGAGCACCCAAGGTCGGTGCTTAAGCGTTGGCTCCTTTGTCTGCCCAAAAATATGGGCGCTTTAGCGCTCAAAGGGGGCGCAAACGCGCCCCCTTCTCTATCAGCGCCCAAAGATGGGCGCTTAGGCGTTGGGATCTTAGGGTGCTTTGGATCCATATACACAACAAAGAGATGGAATATAATTTTCGGTATTGGTTGATCTAGTGGCATAGTTGTAACAATGAGTGATTAAATTATTAAAATGAGTGACTGTTTTAGATATCTCGAGTCTATTTTTCACAGTGATGTGATATAAATAAGAATGTTATTAGTAGGATTCAAGTTGGATGGTTTAAGTTGAGAAATGCATTAGGCTTATTATGTGATAGTAAAGTACCGCTTAGACTTAAAAGAAATAATTAATAGGATGGTGGTGAGGCCAGCACTACTTTATGGCACAAAATGCACAAAATGTTGGCCTGTAAAAGAGAAGCATAAAATTTAAAGTTGTGTTGTAGTGATGAGAATGCTTAGGTGGATGAGTGGTTTTACACTAAGAGACAAAACGTGAAAAGAATATATCCCTGAAAAGATTGGAGTAGCTCCAATGGCAGATAAGATTAGAGAGAGTTGCCTTAAATAGTTTGGTCTCATAAAGGTCGACCATCCGATGACACCGTTAGGAAAGTAGATATTTTGAATTTGACTTATGCTAAGAAAGATAGAGGTATATCTAAAAAGACTTGGGCATGTTGCATAAAAATAATCTTAATTTATTAGAATTAAATGAAAATATGACAATAAATGGGGCGCAATGGAGAAAAATGATTCAAGTAGCCGAACCCATTTAGTGGGACAAAGCCTTATTGTTGTAATTATTGTATCAAAATTTAGCCTCCTTCATGAGAAGGCATGAAGCCATATATAAACTCCTCGCTTAAAACCCATTTAGCATGAATTAGTCACACCTTTATATTGAACCCTTGTTGCCTGTTTGTAGCATATGTGAAATAAATTGGCCTTGATTAACATAGCAAGAATTGGATTTAATTGCATGCTAAATTTATTCACATTAGGCGAAATTAAGGTTTGGAGAGCCTCCTGAATCATCAATTCCCCCTTTTAAGCTCATTTGTCCTTACTAATCAGTAATCACCATTATTCAGGACCATTATTCAGGAAGCAAATATAGTTTATGGTTGACCCTCCAGTCAGCTCTAAGGATATATTTAATCCAGAAAATGTTATAGATGGTTTTTAGCTCAATCAAAACCTGCGAGTTTCAACATCTAGAAGAATTATTCTATTAGAAACGCAGCATATAACAAATAAACTTAATAAATAAAGCAAACTGCTTCTTCATTCTTATAAATCTCTGATGCGTTCTTATTTGATCTAGATTTTCAAAAATAACAATTTGCAAATGCAAGAAATGCTTTGATACCAACTTGTTTTTGAATAAACTCAACAGCACAATATGCTTTATTATGATATCAACTCGAGGAACAATGATGTAGAATATTTTTGAACCGATAGAAATTTTTCTGTATAAAAAGGTTGTGCTGAACCCAGGTTCGTGGGCTTTTTCTTACATATAATATTTTTCATGCATACATGGTTTAGAGTTGCTTTAAAGTATCAATTAAGAAACATGTAAGAATTCATGTAAGCTGAGGAAATGATCGATATGAAGAAAGTTATATTGCATTTGATAGATATCTATAATCTAATTAGAGTTTCCACGTAAACTCTAATCATCCTATCTTACTTGCAGAGAAAGAGAGAGAGAGAGTAGGATTTTGGGGCTTGCACCTACGATATTGAACCTCTTAGCCCGAGATTCATGTTTAAGACTTAAAGAATTTTGGCACATGATTTGGATCATAATTTTGTTAGATATAAGAGGGAGGTACGGGTCTAACCGAGCCAATTTGAAAATTGAGCCAAATAATACTCTAGTCCTCTAAGAAAATGGCACATAAATTTAACTCAATGAGCTAATGAGCCAAGCTTGAGCTAATCCCAACAAAATCATTAGCTCATGAGATAATATGCTTGTAATAAAAAATACATTCAAAATATATTATAATTTAAGAGTTTAAATAATTTTGTTAGATTAAGAGGGAGGTACAGGTCTAACCGAGCCAATTTGAAAGCCAAATAATACTCTAGTCCTCTAAGAAAATGGCACATAAATTTAACTCAATGAGCTAATGAGCCAAGCTTGAGCTAATCCCAACAAAAATCATTAGCTCATGAGATAATATGCTTAAAAAATGGTAATACAAAATACATTCAAAATATATTATAATTTAAGAGTTTAAATATAAATTATTAAAAAAAATTTAAAAAGTATATCTCACTTTTTAATATCAAATGAATACAACTACTACTAGAATCAGAATCATTTTCTCCTTTATACTAAATGAACTAGCTCATGATTTAGAATTAAGCTTGAACTAAATAAATTTATCATTTCAAGCTCAAGCCGAAAGTGGCTCAAGCTCATTTAGACTCATTTACATCCTGTAGTAAGGCATTGGGTATCCAAGTTATGTCAAAACTAAAAAGATAACAAGAAAAGTTCATATGATTTGATAAAAGAGAAACTATTTTTCTGATTGAATTTCAGGTCGGTGTAANTCATTTAGACTCATTTACATCCTGTAGTAAGGCATTGGGTATCCAAGTTATGTCAAAACTAAAAAGATAACATAAAAGGTTCATATGATTTGATAAAAGAGAAACTATTTTTCTAATTGAATTTCAAGTCGGTATATGAGTTATATTTATATACATTCGTTTCTCTAATGAAGAAAGGAAGAAACCTACATCAAGACAAATCTAGTTTAAAAGTACATTAAAGAAATATCAACTAAAATATAATAATTCCTAACAAAACATGATAAACTATATTAATCCTACTTTATTTTTCTTATGTCTGGACAAACAACAGAGAGAAAAATAGAGGGGATGTTGTAGGGTGAAAACTNATATCAACTAAAATATAATAATTCCTAACAAAACATGATAAACTATATTAATCCTACTTTATTTTTCTTATGCCTGTGAAAACCAGAGTATGCTCCTAAGCTTCTTTTCGGCAGTCAGACCTCCCTTTTAGGAAATTCAATTTGAATTATAGATTATTTTTTTATCTCCTACTTTGGTGAGAAAATTGGAATTCAACATGCTTTATGAATTTCTTCAAAATTCGGCCTTGTAAACAAGTTAGCATTAAACAATTTACAAAGTCGTTATTTTGGGCTCATTTAGCATAAATTATGTCCCATCTTGAAAACATTGATCCACTTGTTTTTAATCTTGTATGAAGTCCACTTGCTTAGCTTGGCATGGATTAACCCAGAATTTATTTGTTTGTTCAATTTAGTCTCAACTGTATTGAACTAAGATTTAAAGAGACAATTGGATCATCTATATATAGAATATATGTATATAAACGAATAATTTACAAAACAAATATCCAAAAGTTTAAAATAAAAGTAATAGATATAATAATACAAACAGATCATCGAGAGTTTAATAAATCATTGACATGCAACAAAATCCTTATAGAATCTTAGGGCCTGTTTGGTAGGAACATTTATGCAGGTAGAATTCAGAGTAAATCCTACCAAATGGTCAAAAAAAATATTTTAAATCTTAAAGAATCTCGAGGTGCTCCACATGTACAGGTCCGGACGTTTCTGCCAACTGCATTAAAGTTCCGACTCTGTTGTGAGATATGTACTTCTTGGCATAGAAATGAGACGCAAATAACACAAGCAAACACAGATCGTTTACGTGGTTCGATCCAACTGAATCTACGTCCACGGAAGGGAATCAATCAAATAGTTCACTAAGGCAAAAGAAATAGAGCATACATAGCTTATACATAGAGATGAACCCTTAAAATAGTTTACTAAGGCAAAAGAAATGGAGAATACATAGCTTATACATAGAGATGATCCCTCATACTTCCCTACGGCCTCCCTCTCAAGCGACACCTTGATACAAGGCCTCAAGATGCTCTCATCCTCTCTAACTCTCTAGCTATTCTCTCATCCTTTGTTGTCGCTTAAGATCTCTTCCCTTGCTCCTCCTTCGTGATAGCTTAAGATCTCTTCCCTTACACCTCCTTCGTGACAGCTTAAGATCTCTTCCCTTTTTGCTCATCCTTCGTGATAGCTTAAGATCTCTTCTCTTGCCCTCCTAAGCCTCACACCCTCTCTATTTATAGAAGTAAGAGAGTGGTAGGTGGGAGGTAGGTGAGCGGTAGGTGAACGGTAGGTGAGCGGTAGGTGAGATGTGGTAGGTGAGCGGTACCGCATTACAAAAATGCCCTTTTACCTTAGTTCATTAATTGGGGGTCAAAATAACAATTCTCCACCTTGACCCTCAATTGAGAAGCTTCAAAGTAAAGATTCTCTTCAATTGGCCACTGAGGGGCCCTCAGCCCTTGCTTGAGTTTGCGTTCCAAACAGTACATGGACTTAGCATCAACGGTTCTTCCGATAAGAGAGTACAACCCCTTTTTCCTGACTCCTTGTATGACGACACGAGGACATTTGGTTACTCTGATGCAGTCATTATCTGCCTTGAATGAGCATCCGCTTGACTTCAACATACCTAAAGAAATCAAATTTCTTTTGAGCTCTGGTACGTTCCTGACATTTTTCAGTACTCGTTCAACTCCATCAAACATCATTATTCTGTTTGATCCACTTCCAACAACCCTGTGAGCTTTATTGTCTCCCAGTAGAACGGACTCATCATTTTCCTGTTGCAGTGTCTCGAACCAGTCTTTGTGAGGATACGTGTGGAAAGAACACCCTGAGCCGAGGATCCACTCCTTACTAGATTCAGATTCTGTGATCACAAGGGCCTCAGCAAAATCGTAGTCATCAGAGGCTACGCTTGCTTCTCCTGATTCTTCTGGCTCTTGGTACTTATTCTTCCTTTCTGGGCAGTTCCTCTTGAAATGACCTTTCTTGTGATAATGATAGCACTTGAAAGATCCCATTGATGACTGATTCCCGCCATCCTTGCTTGACCTTGATCTGTACTGACCATTTCTCGAATCTTTCATGTCCGATCTTCCTTTGACAATAAGACTGTCTCCGCTGACTTCCTTGTCTCTGTCATGCTTCCTCTGAAGTTCTTTCGCTCTAATCAGAGATTGGACCTCCTCCAGAGTAATAGTCTGCACCCTTCCATAGAGCATCGCATCTTTGAAATGCTAGAGTTTAGCAACAGCAGTGTCTTGTCCTCATCGTCCATCTTGACGTCGATGTTCTCGAGGTCATCGATGACCTTGTTAACTCGTCGATCTGCTCTGAGACGGATTTGTCTTCATGCATTTTGAAGGAGTATAGGCGCTGCTTCGGAAAGAGCCTATTAGCCAGAAACTTTGTCAGGTAGAGTACCTCGAGTTTGGCCCAAAGTGCTTGAGCCGTTGTCTCCCT
>JXCR01010713.1:51500-68975 GCA_002079205.1 Phalaenopsis hybrid cultivar | reverse complement strand
CTCCTAAGTAACGTCATTTAAAAATTATTAATATAAAATATATTTAAAATATATTAAATCTCAAGATTTTATCTATAAATTATTAAAAATAATTTTAAAAAATTATATTTTATATCAAATAAAATTTTACTTATGTGTTAATTGTTCATTGCATTTATCATTTTATTATAAAAATGATTTAAATGATTATTATTTGTCCTCTATTACAATAGACAAATCAGCTCAAACTCGTAGATTTAAGCTTGAGCTTGAGGTTGAGCTTGATTAATTAATCAGGCTCACTTGGTCGTTTGAGTCATGCCCCCATATTAGAGTTAACCACCAATATAAATGTTATTTTCTCATAAAATTGTTTGGAAAAAAATTATTACATTTTTAACACAAAATGTTATTTGCTCTGTCGCTTAATTCAGTCGAAATCAAACTATGTTAGGGGTGGGCAACTGCCCTCCTGGAATTTCTAATATATATATATAATTAAATATTTTTTCTTAAGTTATGTCTTAAGTAGTATGATGTAAATAGTCAGGAACTATTTTGATATTTTACTCAATTGATAAGATTCGATTAAAAAAAGTTTAATCAATATTTAAAACTCAATTCACATAAGCTCATTTTAATTAAGAAAATGAAAAAAAAATATACTTAAAATATATTATTTTTTAAAAAAAACATGCTATTAAAATTGAATTAGGTTGTACTTCCCAATCGCCCATAATCATTTTCTATTGTTATTGAAATTGAAGTACTTCATTTTCTATTGAAGTAGATTGTACTTCATTTTCTGTTGAAGTTGGTTGTACTTCACAATCGCCCATCTACTTCAATAAATGAAGTAGATGGGCTTCACAATCGCCCATCTACTTCAATAAATGAAGTAGATGGGCGATTGTGAAGTACAACCAACTTCAATAGAAAATAAAGTACAACCTAATTCAATAGAAAATGAAGTACTTAAAATAAAATGTAATCTTATTTTTAGAAAAAAATCTTTTATTGGAATTGAAGGAAGTTGTACTTCCCGATTGCCCACAATCATTTTCCATTATTATTAGAATTGATGTACTTCATTTTCTATTGAAGTTGGTTGTAATTCAAAATCACCCACCTACTTTAATAGAAAATGAAGTACAACTCATTTTAATAGAAAATGAAGTACAATCTACTTCAATATTTATTAAACTTTTTTTAAGTTGAAGTGGCGATCAACATTAATCGAGTCTTATCAATTGAATAAAGTATCAAAATAATTTTGACTNACTCAATTGATAAGATTCGATTAAAAAAAGTTTAATCAATATTTAAAACTCAATTCACATAAGCTCATTTTATTTAAGAAAATGAAAAAAATAAACTTAAAATATATTATTTAAAAAAAAACTTGCTATTGAAATTGAATTCGGTTGTACTTCCCATTCGCCCATAATCATTTTCTATTGTTATTGAAATTGAAGTACTTCATTTTCTATTGAAGTAGGTTGTACTTCATTTTCTATTGAAGGTTGTACTTCACAATCGCCCATCTACTTCAATAAAAAATGAAGTAGATGGGCGATTGTGAAGTACAACCAACTTCAATGGAAAATGAAGTACAACCTACTTCAATAGAAAATGAAGTATTTCAAAAGAAAATAAAATGTAATCTTATTTTTAGAAAAAAATATTTTATTGGAATTGAAGGAGGTTGTACTTCCCAATTGCCCACAATCATTTTCCATTATTTTTAGAATTGATGTACTTCATTTTCTATTGAAATGGGTTGCACTTCGCAATCTATTGTTATTGAAATTGAAGTACTTCATTTTTAATTGAAGTAGGTTGTACTATATTTTCTATTGAAGCTGATTGTACTTCACAATCGCCCATCTACTTTAATAGAAAATGAAGTACAACCTACTTCAATAGAAAATGAAGTACTTCAAAAGAAAATAAAATGTAATCTTATTTTTAGAAAAAAAATCTTTTATTGGAATTGGAGGTTGCACTTCCCAATTGCCCACAATCATTTTCCATTATTATTAGAGTTGATGTACTTCATTTTCTATTGAAGTGGGTTGTACTTCAAAATCACCCACCTACTTTAATAGAAAATGAAATACAACCCATTTTAATAAAAAATGAAGTACAATCTACTTCAATATTTATTAAACTTTTTTAAACCGAAGTGAGGATCAACATTAATCGAGTCTTATCAATTGAGCAAAGTATCAAAATAATTCGAACTATTTACATGAGGTTGGTTAAGATTATAAATAATATAACTTAAGAAAAAAATATTAAATATATTTATTTATATATATATAAAGCCTTCAGCCTCATAAATCTCGCTGCATCTCCCCCTCTACCGTGCACCCATTTCCTCGAGTTTGATCTCCGCTTCCCATTTCTCCTGTCAATCTTTCATATACAGGTAATTTAAATTCCAGCTCCTTATATTTCTTTTTCTTCAAATTCTGCTTAAAATTTCTTCGCAATAACACTTGCGGCTGTTCGATTTTGTACATTTTAAGATCCATCTTCTTAGATTCAATAGGCATTTCATGTTTCTTCGTTTAATTCGGGGTTCGAAGCCACAAAGTTCTCTTATTTTTTGTTTGAATGCTTTTAATCTCGATTTATGATTGTTTTTGCTGATTAGATCTGTGGAATTCTGTTTGGATGCTGGAGGTGTGTCGGTAGAAGGAAATTAGCGGGGAAGTGGGTTAGGTCACCAATGGAGGAAATGAGATTTCTTTGTCCGGCGAGGATGTAATGTAATGTTCCGTTTGGCGGTAGTCTGCATGGAGGAGGACTATGCAGAAGGTGGAGATCTTTGCACGTAGGAGGACTATGCAAGTTCTGCCTCATTTGAACCCCATATTTGATTAGACGAGATTGGTCGTCTTAGCCCAGACAAAGATTCTTTCACTGGAAGAGGCCATCGCCAAGATGTTGCAGCAGAAGAGTCGCATGAGGCTATACTCTGAGCCAAGTGGACTTTTAGGACACGATCTGCTTTAGCTGCCTCGAGCTCATGTAATGTTCAGGGGGAGACATGCAGGTGTTACAACTGTGAAGAAGTGAGACACCCGAGCAATGCTTCTTGAAAGCCACATAAGGAAAGAGAGAGAGGTGAATGTGGACAGTCTAAAGGCCGCAGTCGTAATCATAGGGCCAAAGGGGGTGACCGGGCGAATCTGATGATATAGAAGAATGAGGGAGAGACAAGAGTTGTCTTTATCGATAAAGATCACGAGCTCTTAGAGATTTGAAGGAGAGAGCAGCAAGTGATGTCATTGAAGATGCATCCACTTTATCGTCATCTAAGCGGAATACTTTTATTTTTGTTTCAATACGATGCAGTAGTGAATGTATTGAGATCTGATAATGAGACATGATATATCAATAATATGTTTGAGAAGTATTTGTCATCCTAAGAGATAACATCAAACCACCAGTTCATACATACCATAACAAAACGAAGTAACATAGAGGAAGAATAAACATCTTCTGGACATAGCCAGAGGTTTGTTGATCTCGATGAATGTCTCATGGAAATTGTGGGTGCATGCTATTTTGACCTAATCCTCTACAAAAATCAAATAATTACCAAGGTTTCATATCAAATAAATAAATCAATAAACGCTAATCGTTAGATCTACGGCTTACTAGTTAATCAGATTGATTAATATGCATATTAAAAAAAAAAAAAAGTCACGCCTCCATTGGTGACCTTACTCCACTTTGCCACCAATTTCCTTATGCCGAAACACCTCCGGCATTCAAACAGAATCACACAGATCCAATCAGCAAAAACAATCATAGATTGAGATTAAAAACATTCAAACAAAAAATAAGAGAACTTTGTGGCTTCGAATCCCAAATTAAACGAAGAATCGTGAAATGCCCATTGTATCTAAGAAGATGGATCTGAAAGTGTACAGAATCGAACAACCGCGACTGTTATTGTGAATAAATTTTAAGCAGANCTGCCAAAACCAAATCTCGTGAGCTATTTATCCTGCCAAACCTACATCTCCGCCTCTACCGTGCACTCATTTCCTCGAGTCCGATCTCCGCTTCCCATTGCTCCTGTCAATCTTTCATATACAGGTAATTTAAATTCCAGTTCCTTATATTTTTTTTTCAAATTCTGCTTAAAATTTCTTCGCAATAACACTCGTGGCTATTCGATTTAGTACATTTTAAGATCCATCTTCTTAGATTCAATAGGCATTTCATGTTTCTTTGTTTAATTCGGCGTTTGAAGCCACAAAGTTCTCTTATTGTTTGTTTGAATGCTTTTAATCTCGATTTATGATTGCTTTTGCTGATTGGAGCTGTGGGATTCTGCTTGAATGCTGGAGGTGTGTCAGTAGAAGTAAATTAGCGGGGAAGTGGGGTTAGGTCACCAATGGAGGAAATGAGATTCCTTTGTCCAGCGAGGATGTAATGTAATGTTCCGTTTGGCGGTAGTCTGCATGGAGGAGGACTACGCATAAGGTGGAAATCTTTGCACGTAGGAGGACTATGCAACTTCAGCCTCATTTGAATCCGATATTTGATTAAACGAGATTGGTCGTCTTAGCCCAGACAAAGATTCTTTCACTGGATGAGGCCATCGCCAAGATGTTGCAGGAGGAGAGCCGCATGAGGCTATACTCTGAGTGGACTTTTAAGTACACGATCTGCTTTACCTGCCTCGAGCTCATGTACGACAGATGTCCAGGAGGAGACCTGCAGGTGCTACAATTGTGGAGAAGTGATACACCTGAGCGAAGCTTGTGTAAAGCTACATAAGGAAAGTGAGACGGGTGAATGTAGACAGTCTAAAGGCCATAGTCGTAATCGTGGGGGCCAAAGGGGTGGAAGAGGGGGTGACCGGACGAATATGATGGTATAGAAGAACAAGGGAGAGAGAAGTGTTGTCTTTATCGATAAAGGGGTGCTGACACATGACATAATAGACTCTGATACTTTGATAGAGAGGGGATGGAGCCCTTGACATCCATGGTAGAGCGTGATGTAGTTGGAGGATTTGGGAGAAGTGTGGAGGATGAGTTGCTGCTAGATCGCAAATGCATGTGACACTTTTCTATTAGTTTGTTAAGCCGTTTGTATTTGTCTTTGTACGAAAAAGCATAAGAATAAAAACTTGTGTGATGCCTGTGAGTTTGGTAAGCATAGGAGTTTTTTTGTTTTTGATTTGGTGCACTCAGATGTATGATAACCTTGTTCTACAACTTCGATGAATGACTACATATATTTTATGACTTTTATTGATTATTTTCTCATGTTACTTGGTTATATCTGATGAGAAACAAAAATGATGTGATTGCCTGCTGTAAAGACTTTTACTGGGCAATTTAGACTCAATAAGGTGCAGTAGTGAAGGTATTGAGATATGATAACGGGGCATTGTATATCAATAATATGCTTGAGAAGTATTTGTCAGCCTAAGGGATATATCAAACCACCAGTCCATACATACCATAACAAAACGAAATAACATAGAGGAAGAATAGTCATCTTCTGGAGATAGCCAGAAGTTTGTTGATCTCGATGAATGTCCCAAAGTAATTGTGCGGGTATGTTGTTTTGACAATTGCTCAATCGATCAACAGAATACCCTTAAGAGTACTTGAGTAGCGATTTCCTTGTGAATTGTTGAAATAAGATAATGGTGAGCTCCTCTAATTAAAGATATTTGATTGTGTATATTATGTGAAGGATAATCAAGCACAATAGGGAAGCTGAATCTCAGAGTTATGAATTGTATTTTCTTGAGTTATTCTGTCACTTAGAAGGGGAATGTTTGTTGAAGCTCAATAGAGAAGAGATAGTTTGTAAGTATGGACGTGACATTTAAAAATTCAAATTATACTACACATTGGAGGTGACCTCACCCTTTAATGACTCGTTAGATGTTAGATGTGTAAGGCGAGGGGGGAGTAGTGATGGTAAGAGATTGATACAAGTGGGAACGATGTCTTGTCTCATTGTGTGGGATGGATCGATTGAGGGGAGCCGAAAAATAAGGAAAATGAGCCTGTATGTGGTGGGACTTAAGTTCAAGTGGAGCTGAGGGTGTATACAAGGAGAAAATGACAAAATGAAATAACAATTTCTATCATGCCACACGTGTCAACAAGTCTCTTGTCACGGTCTACCCTGACTCATGACTCCTACATCATCCACATTGGAATTTGATTACACAGGTGGTATGTTTCCTCTCTTCTCCTCCCACTCCCATGACTTTAAGGAGGACCTCTCGCAACAATACGAGTCATCCTCCTGATCATTATTCTCTTGATTATTTTTGTTCCTTACATGATATTGCACAATTTGTCTTATACTCTAATATATCATGTTTACATGGAGTATTTATTGCAGCTTAGATCATTATCTCCATATTCAAGTGTTGATAGGTAGCTAAGGAGGATCCAAAATGTAAGATTAGAAGAACTTAGTGCTCTCGATAAGAACAAGACATGAGAGCTCGTGTTGCTACCAACTGGGAAAAATGCAGTCGAGTGCAAATAGGTCTTCTCAGTGAAGCAGACCTCAGAAGAAAATATTGATTGCTACAAAACATGGCCGGTGGCGAAAAGATATAGTCAAAATTATAACATTGACTGTGATTGCACTAGTGACAAACATGAGCACAGTTATGACACTTGTCTCTTTGGTGTTGAATGGTAGATGGAGGTTACACCAACTGGATATGAAGAATGTGTTTTTTTATGAGAATTTGCTAGAGGTGTATATGAAGATACTCCCAGGCTTTGACAAGAACTAAACAGTGGGCAAGACATTTATATTGAGAAAATCACTTTATAGTTTGAAACAATCTCCTCAGGGTTGGTTTGACAGGTTTAGGAAAGAAAAGATATGCATGGGCTATTAGCAGATCAATGTCGACCACATAGTATTTTTTTGACGACACGGTGGTCACAGTACTATTCTTGTTGTGTGTGTAGATGATATGATTTACACTGGGGATGATGAAAGAGAGATGCTCAGGTGAAGGAAAGTTTGGGTAAAGAATTTTAGGTGAAGGACTTGGGAAAGCTTCACATGTATTCATGTTGACCGAACCAGCCAATGAGAATCAGAAAAGTTCAAATATTAAAACTTGAGATAGATTAAAAACTTTGAATGAATTAGATGCGTTGATATTTGAATTTTATTTTAAGATTGAAATTTAAATTTGTATTTGAGGAGTTGAGAATCTCATAGGATTGAAATTTGGAGATTTAAATATGAAATGTTTTGAATTTTCAATTTTTTGAGATATTGATTTTGTATAATTTAAGAATGTGAATTTGATTTGGACTAGTAGAAGATGTGTTTTCTTGAACTTATACCAAATCTAAATACTAAACCGAGGAGGTGATATCTTAATCCATTTAAGGGGGTCTTACACCAAACTTTAGGAATTTGACTTTGACTGGACTATGAGAGGATGTCTTTTGTCAGAATTATACCAAACCTAAGAACCAATCGAGCAGATGATGTCTTAATCTTTTTAAAGTGGCTTTAAACCAAACCTTGTGACTTTGATTTGCACTGGTCTAAAAGATGATGCCTTTTGTTAGACTTATACCAAATCTGAGAGTTAATCAAGGAGAGGATGTCTTAATCCATTTAGGGGGCCTTTACACCAAATCTCAAAAATTTGTTTTGAAATTTGTTTTGGACTAGATTAGGAGAGGATGCCTTTTTTCGGATTTATACTAAACCCGAGAACATGTTGAGAAGACAATGTCTTAATCCATTTAAGGAGGCCCTCACATATTTGATTTGAACTAGACCAGGAGATGACGCCTTTTCTCAAACTTATATAAATCTTGAGAATTAGTTGATGAGAGGATGTCTTAATCCATTTAATCTGGTCTTACATCAAACCTTGAGAATTTATTTGAACTAGACTAGGAGATGATGCCTTTTGTTTGACTTATAACAAACCCGGGAACTAGTCGAGGAGATGATGTCTTAATCCACATAAGAGGGGCTTACACCAAATCTAAAGAATTTGATTTGAACTAGATTAGGAGATGATGCTTTTTATCAAACCTATACCAAACTCGAAAATAAGCCGAGGAAATGATTTCTTAGTCCTTTAAAGGGAGCATTACACTGAACCTTAAGATTTTGATTTGTACTAGATCATGAGAAGATGCATTTGTCTAACTGATACCAAACCTAAGATCTAGTTGAGGAGAGAATGTCTTAATCCATTTATGGGGGCCTTACATCAAATCTCAAGATTTTGATTTGCAGATGAATTTGGAGAGCTCATGTGAAAAGGTGCAGTATGAGGAAATAAAACTAACAAAGCCTCTTCACCATAAAAGGGGTAACTCAAGAAGTTCAACTGACCTAGATTTATAAGCTCAAAGGAATTTGATTTTCAAATTTCAAATTTTCTTCAAATTTTGGCTTTCATTTAAAATTTTGCATTTGAATTTCAATTTGTGTTTTGTCTTTTTTTTCAAGCTTTTAATTCATTTGTGTTGTTGTTTCTGTTTTATAATGTTCTATAAATATTTTATCTCTTTTCTCTTACAAAATATATTTTGAACTAGATAGAATAAATCCTAAATTCGATGAAGAGATTTCGATTAAGAAAAAATAAAATCAAATTTTATATATTCAAATTTGTGAAGGAATTTAATTTTTAAAATTTGGATTCGATTACAGACAAGTGTGAATGTATGTTATAAAACACAATTTTATTTCTAAAACATCTACGTAAACATTACAATGTATAATATTTTCTTGAGTAATGTCCGCTGACTGTGAGCACTAGACATTCTCTTTTACAATTCACTGGCTTGTAAGATCCTTCGAATAAACTTTTTCAACTACAAAATGACCTTCCTAAATTAATTCAAAATTGTCACCATTTTGAGATGGAGAAGAATTGACCTTTGAAGTACTAGAACTAAGTTGTCATTTGTTTTGACTTTTTTTTTGTGAGGTTTTCCTCTCTCTCTTTTTATTCATTTAGATCCTATGATCTAGCCTTAAATTTTCTTTAGAGACCACCATAATGAACAAACGGATGGTTTGTGACCCAAAATAAGAACCTAAACTGAAATTCCACTCCATTTGGTTTAAGGTATAATTGATTTTAATCCTTGACATTTTGGTGTTTGACTCCATTGAAGTTGAGTTATTAAAATCTAGATTGAGTACTTCTATAGGTTTTATAGTATGTCTTTTGGTAAGCTATCATGCTTAGAGACTTGACTATAAAACTTGAGTATCTTTTGACCAAATGGGACTCACCCAATTAGTCTTAACATTTCTCTTAGTTCGCGCATTCGATTCAGCATAAGCTCAAATACGTTTCGAGTTCATCTTATTCCATTGTTGAGTTTAAATTGAAATAAAAAATAAAATAATTAATCGATTGAACTAAAAATTAAGTTAAATTTAGAATTAAAAGCATAAATCAAAATCAATAAATTCTAAATTAAAAACAAAATCAATAAAGAGAACCACATTTAAATTAAAAGAAAATTTCTAAAAAAAAATAATTTTAAAATACCTAAATAAAATCTTATTTTTAAAAACAATTTTAATCAATCAATTTTTAATTAATTCCAAATAGAAAATTAAAATAATAGATAAAATAGATTTGAAATATTAATTATGGAAATTCCAAAATAAATTGATATTCAATTTAAATAAATAATAAAAAAATAAATCAATAGATATAAATTTAAAAATAAAAATAATTAAAAATAAAATATAATTTTTTTACATCAAATTCAAATTAAATTTTTTTAAAAATTATATATAAATTAAATCTAAAAGGAGAATACAAAATTTAAATTCAAATATTAACTACAAATTAAAAAAAATGAAAATGAATAAAATAATACATAGATTAATAATACTAAAATTGTTCCAATTTCATTAAAAAATATAATAATAATAAAAATTTATATTAAAAAAAGAAATAAATAAGATTCTCTCATAATGATTTGTCAACCTTTCCTTCTTCTTTACCTAGCTGACTCAGCGGGATCCCAGCGGCCCAATCTGATCTGATTGACTAGAGGATTTGACTGCCACATCAGAAGGCAGCGTGACATCCCCTCCACCGACAGTAAATTGTCATCAAAGTCCCGAAGCCCCTGGCCTCCACTTCCTCTGAGCACGAGAATAAGTTTCTCTCTTCTCTCCCGATCGAGCCGCAATACCTCCTCCTTCCTCTATCCAAGCTGCAAGATCTTTTCGTTCTTCCACTTGGTTCACATGCCTCCTCCGATCATTCAAGCAGCACAAGAGATTCCTCTCCCGTCGGATTCACACACAAGCAATAGCAATCAGGTGATCGAAAACCCTTTTTCTTTTCATCAATCACATATAATCGTTTTGCATTTTCTTTTTGTTTCCNATATATATATATATATATATATATATATATATATATATATATATATAAAGCCTTCGGCCTCATAAATCTCCCTTCATCCCCCCCTCTACCGTGTACCCATTTCCTCGAGTCCGATCTCCGCTTCCCATTGCACCCGTCAATCTTTCATATACAGGTAATCTAAATTCCAGTTCCTTATATTTTTTTCTTTTCAAATTCTGCTTAAAATTTCTTCGCAATAACACTCGTCGATTGAGTACATTTGCAGATCCATCTTCTTAGATTCATTCGGCATTTCATGTTTCTTCGTTTAATTCGGGGTTAGAAGCCACAAAGTTCTCTTATTGTTTGTTTGAATGCTTTTAATCTCGATTTATGATTGCTTTTGCTGATTGGATCTGTGGGATTCTGTTTGAATGCTGGAGGTGTGTCGGTAGATGGAAATTAGCGGGGAAGTGGGTTTAGGTCACCAATCAAGGAAATGAGATTCCTTTGTCCAGCGAGGATGTAATGTAATGTTCCGTTTGGCGGTAGTCTGCATGGAGGAGGACTACGCAGAAGGTGGAGATCTTTGTACGTAGGAGGACTATGCAACTTCTGCCTCATTTGAACCCGATATTTGATTAGACGAGATTGGTCGTCTTAGCCCAGAAAAAGATTCTTTCACTGGATGAGACCATCGCCAAGATGTTGCAGGAGGAGAGTCGTATGAGGCTATACTTTGAGTGGACTTTTAGGTACATGATTTGCTTTACCTTCCTCGAGCTCATGTACAACAGATGTCCAGGGGGAGACCTACAGGTGCTACAACTGCGGAGAAGTGATACAACTGAGCGAATCTTGTCTAAAGCCACATAAGGAATGTGAGACAGGTGAATGTGGACAGTCTAGAGGCCGCAGCCGTAATCGTGGGGGCCAAATGGGTGGAAGCGGGGGTGACCGGACAAATCTGATGGTATAGAAGAACAAAGGAGAGACAAGTGTTGTCTTTATCAATAAAGATCACGAGCTCTTAGAGATTTAAAGACGAAGAGAGCAGCAGGTGATGTCATTGAAGATGCATCCACTTTATCGTCATCTAATAGGAATACTGTTACTTATGCCCACTCAGCCAATGATACTTATGATACAAATGGTCTTGCCTTTATACCCACCACAAAATCATCAGAATGGATAGTAGATTATGGTGCATCTGGACATTTGAAAAGTGTTGCCAGTGAGTTCTCTTTATATACTCACCTAGTGGTTCTAGAGAATATTCAAACCGCTGATGATACAATACATCCTGTAGTTGGTAAGGGTACAACGAGATTTTCCAATTTTATGAATGTCGAATAGTTTACATGCTTTTTCATTTCCAACGAATCTTTTATCCATAATGATATTATACTTAGACTAAAATGTATTGTTTTATTTGATATTCATAAGGTGGTATTTGAGGATAAGGGGACTGGCCCCGAAGGCTTGGGGGGCTGACTCATGACATAATAAACTTTGATACTTGGATAGAGAGGGGATGGAGCCCTTGACATCCATGGTAGAGCGTGATGTAGTAGGAGGATTTGGGAGAAGTGTGGAGGATGTGTTGCTGCTATTTCACAAATGCATGTGACACTTTTCATTTAGTTTGTTAAGTCGTTTGTATTTGTCTTTGTACGAAAAAACAAATAAACAAAAACTTGTGTGATGCCTGTGAGTTTGGTAAGCATAGGAGTTTTTGTATTTTTGATTTGGTGCACTCAAATGTATGATAACCTTGTTTTACAACTTCGATGAATGACTACATATATTTTGTGACTTTTATTGATTATTTTCTCATATTACTTGGTTATATCTGATGAGAAACAAAAATGATGTGCTTGCCTGCTATAAAGACTTTTACTGGGCAATTCAGACTCAATACGGTGCAATAGTGAATGTATTGAGATTTGATAATGGGGCATGGTATATCAATAATATGCTTGAGAAGTAGTTGTCAGCCTAAGGGATATATCATCAAACAACCAGTCCATACATACCATAACAAAATGAAGTAACATAGAGGAAGAATAGTCATCTTCTGGAGATAGCCAGAAGTTTGTTGATCTCCATGAATTTCCCAAAGTAATTGTGGGGGTATGCTGTTTTGACAGTCGCTCAATCGATCAACAGAATACCCTTAAGAGTACTACAATAGCAACTTCCTTGTGAATTTTTGAAATAAGATAATGGTGAGATCCTCTAATTAAAGATATTTGATTGTGGATATTATGTGAAGGATAATCAAGAACAATAAGGAAGCTGGATCTCAGAGCTATGAATTGTATTTTCTTGGGTTATTCTGTCACTCAGAAGGGGAATGTTTTTTGAAGCTCAATAGAGAAGAGATAGTTTATAAGTATGGATGTGACATTTAAAAATTCAAATCATACTACACATTGGAGGTGACCTCACCCTTTAATGACTCGTTAGATGTTATAAGTGTAAGGCAAGGGGGAAGTAGTGATGGTGAGAGATTGATACAAGTGGGAACGATGTTTTGTCTCGTTGTGTGGGGTGGATTGATTGAGGAGAGCTGAAAAATAAGGAAAATGAGCCCGTATGTGGTGGGACTTAAGTTCAAGTAGAGCTGAGGGTGTATACAAGAAGAAAATGACAAAATAAAATAACAATTTATATCATGCCACACGTGCCAACAAGTATTTTATCAGAGTCTCACCCTTTGATGACTCGTTAGATGTTAGATGTGTAAGGCGAGGGGGAAGTAGTGATGGTGAGATATTGATACAAGTGGGAACGATGTCTTGTCCCGTTGTGTGGGATGGATCGATTGAGGAGAGCCAAAAATAAGGAAAATGAGTCCGTATGTGGTGGGACTTAAGTTCAAGTGGAGCTGAGGGTGTATACAAGGAGAAAATGACAAAATGAAATAACAATTTTTATCATGCCACACGTGCCAACAAGTCTCTTGTCACTGTCTACCCTGACTCATGAAACTCCTACATCATCCACCTTGGAATTTGATTACACAGGTGGTATGTTTCCTCTCTTCTCCTCCCACTCCCATGACTTTAAGGAGGACCTCTCGCAATAATACGGGTCATCCTCCTGATCGTTATTCTCCTGATTATTTTTGTTCCTTACATGATATTGCACAATTTGTCTTATACTCTAAGATATCATCTTTATATGGAGTATTTATTGCAGCTTAGAACAATATCTCCATATGCAAGTGTTGATAGGTAGCTAAGGAGGATCCAAAATATACGATTGCAATGTTGGAAGAACTTAGTGCTCTCGATAAGAACAAGACATGAGAGCCCGTGTGCTACCAACTGGGAAAAATGCAGTCGAGTGCAAATCGGTCTTCCCAGTGAAGCATACCTCAGAAGGAAATATTGATTGCTACAAAACATGGTTGGTGGCGAAATGATATAGTCAAACGTATAACATTGACTGTGATTGCACTAGTGACAAACATGAGCACAGTTATGACACTTGTCTCTTTGGTTGTGAATGGTAGATGAAGGTTACACCAACTGGATTTGAAGAATGTGTTTCTTTATGAGAATCTGCTAGAGGTGTACATGAAGATACTCCCAGGCTTTGACAAGAACCAAACAATGGGCAAGACATGCATATTGAGAAAATCACTTTATAGTTTGAAACAATCTGCTTGGGGTTGGTTTGACAGATTCAGGAAAGGAAAGGTATGCATGAGCTATTAGCAGATCAATGTCAACCACATAGTATTTTTTTTTACGACACGGTGGTCACAGTACTATTCTTTTTGTGTGTGTAGATGATATGATTTACACTGGGGATGATGAAGGAGAGATGCTCAGGTGACAGAAAGTTTAGGTAAAGAATTTGAGGTGAAGGACCTGGGAAAGCTTCACATGTATTCGTGTTGACCGAACCAGCCAATGAGAATCAGAAAAGTTCAAATATTAAAACTTGAAATAGATTAAAAACTTTGAATGAATTAGATTGGTTGATATTTGAATTTTAGCTTAAGATTGAAATTTAAATTTGAATTTGAGGAGTTGAGAATCTCATAGGATTGAGATTTGGAGATTTAAATATGAAATGTTTTGAATTTTGCAATTTTTGAGATATTGATTTTGTATAATTTAAAAATGTGAATTTGATTTGGACCAGTAGAAGATGTGTTTTGTCGAACTTTACCAAATTTGAATGCTAAACCGAGGAGGTGATATCTTAATCCATTTAAGGGGGCCTTACACCAAACTTTAGGAATTTGACTTTGACTAGACTATGAGAGGATGACTTTTGTCAGAATTATACCAAGCCTAAGAACCAATCTAGCAGATGATGTCTTAATCTTTTTAAAGGGGCTTTAAACCAAACCTTGTGACTTTGATTTGCACTGTTCTAAAAGATGATGCCTTTTGTTAGACTTATACCAAACCTGAGAGCTAATCGAGAGAGGATGTCCTAATCTATTTAAGGGGCTTTTACACCAAATCTCAAAAAAAAATTTTAGACTAGATTAGGAGAGGATGCCTTTTTTTCGGATTTATACTAAACCCTAGAACATGTTGAGAAGATGATGTCTTGATCCATTTAAGGAGGCCCTCTTATATTAATCTTGAGAATTAGTTGATGAGAGGATGCCTTAATCCATTTAATGTGGTCTTACATCAAACCTCGAGAATTGATTTGAACTAGACCAGGAGATGACGCCTTTTGTTCGACTTATAATAAACTTGGGAACTAGTCGAGGATATGATGTCTTAATCCACATAAGAGGGGCTTACACCAAATCTAAAGAATTTGATTTGAACTAGATTAGGAGATGATGCTTTTTATCAAACTTGTACCAAAATCAAGAATAAGTCGAGGAAATGATTTCTTAATCCTTTAAAGGGAGCCTTACACAGAACCTTAAGATTTTGATTTGGACTAGATCATGAGGAGATGCATTTTGTCTAACTCATGCCAAACCTAAGAACTAGTTGAGGAGAGAATGTCTTATCCATTTATGGGGCCTTACATCAAATCTCAAGATTTTGTTTTGCAGATGAATTTGGAGAGCTCATGTGAAAAGGTGCAGTCTGGGGAAATAAAACTAACAAAGCCTCTTCACCATAAAAGGGAACTACACATTTTATCAAAGAAAACCTTAATTGAGGAAGAGCTAAACCAGGAGGTAGCTCAAGAAGTTCAATTGACCAAGACTTATAAGCTCAAAGGAATTTGATTTTCAAATTTCAAATTTTCTTCAAATTTTGATTTTCATTTTAAATTTTGCATTTGAATTTCAATTTGTGTTTTGTCTTTTTTTTCAAGCTTTTAATTCATTTGTGTTGTTTCTTTTTGATAATGTTCTATAAATATTTTATCTTTTTTCTCTTCCAAAATATATTTTCAACTAGATAGAATAAATCCTAAATTCGATGAAGAGATTTCAATTAAGAAAAAATAAAATCAAATTTTATATATTCAAATTTGTGAAGGAATTTTATTTTTTTAATTTGGACCCAATTACAAACAAGTGTGAATGTATGTTACAAAATACAATTTTATTTGTAAAACATCTTCGCAAACATTACAAATGCATAATATTTTCTTGAGTAATGTCCACTGACTGGGAGCACTAGACATTCTCTTTTACAATCAACTGCTGGTAAGATCCTTAGAATAAACTTTTTCAACTACAAAATGACCTTCCTAAATTAATTCAAAATTGTCACCCATTTTGAGATGGAGAAAAATTGACCTTTGAAGTACTAGAACTAAGTTGTCATTTGTTTTGACCTTTTTTTTGTGAGGTTTTCCTCTCTCTCTTTTTATTCCTTTAGATCCTATGATCTAGCCTTAAATTTTCTTTAGAGACCACCATAATGAACAAACGGATGGTTTGTGACCCAAAATAAGAATCTAAACTGAAATTCCACTCCATTTGGTTTAAAGTGTACAACAACAACAACAACAAAGCCTTAATCCCACTACAATAAATACAGTAAAAAAACAAAACCCTAGTATTTTGGTGGTTTAAAGTATAATTGATTTTAATCCTTGACATTTTGGTGTTTGAGTTGATTGAAGTTGAGTTATTAAAATCTAGATTGAGTACTTCCATAGGTTCTATAGTATGTCTTTTGGTAAGCTATCACGCTTAGAGACTTGACTGTAAAACTTGAGTATCTTTTGACCAAATGAGACTCACTCAGTTAGTCTTAACATTTCTCTTAGTTCACACATTCGATTCAGCATAAACTCAAATACATTTCAAGTTCATCTTATTCCATTGTTGAGTTTAAATTGAAATAAAAAATAAAAGAAATAATCGATTANTATATATATATATATATATATTAAAAAAAATTAATGTTTTTTTTAAGTTATATTATTTATTATCTTAAGTAGTCTGATGCAAATAGTCGAGAACTATTTTGATACTTTACTCAATTGATAATACTCGTTTAATGTTGATAGCCAGTTCGACTTAAAAAAAAGTTTAATCAATATTTAAAACTCAATTCACATGAGCTCATTTTATATAAGAAAATGAAAATAATATACTTAAAATATAAGAATGACTTATTCCATCTAACCTTCTTTTAGAAAAAAAAATCTTGTTATTGAAATTGAATTAGGTTGTACTTCCCAGTAACCCATAATTATTTTTTATTGTCATTGGAGTTAAAGTACTTCATTTTCTATTGAAGTAAGTTGTACTTTATTTTCTATTGAAGTAGATGAGATTTCAATAGAAAATGAAGTACAACCGACTTCAATAGAAAATGAAGTACTTCAATAAAAAATAAAATGTAACTTTTTTTTTAAAAAAAAACTTTTACTAGAATTAAATGAGGTTGTACTTCCCAATTGCCCACAATCATTTTCTATTGTTATTGGAATTGAAGTACTTCATTTTCTATTGAAATAAGTTGCACTTCACAATCACCCACCTCCTTTAACAGAAAATGAGTACGACCAACTTTAATAGAAAATGAAGTACAATTTACTTCAATATTGATTAAACTTTTTTAAGCTGAAGGGGCAATCAATATTAAAAGTATCAAAATAATTTTGACTATTTACAGGAGGATGGTTAAAATTATAAATAATATAACTTCAGAAAAAATATTTATATATAT
>JXCR01010713.1:24961-50269 GCA_002079205.1 Phalaenopsis hybrid cultivar | reverse complement strand
GATGAGTTAACCAGCTAAACTCAAGTCAGGCCTAACTTGACTTGTTGGCTCCTAAGTAACGCCATTTAAAAATTATTAATATAAAATATATTAAATCTCAAAATTTTATCTATAAATTATTAAAAATAGTTAAAAAAAAAAAGTATATTTTATATCAAATAACATTTTACTTATATGTTAATTGTTCTTTGCATTTATCATTTATTACAAAAATGATTTAAATGATTATTATTTGTCCTCTATTATCATAGACAAATCAGCTCAAACTCGTAGACTTAAGCTTGAGCTTGAGGTTGAGCTTCATTAATTAATCAGGCTCAGTCCCAAGTTGGAATTATTTCTTGGTTGATTGTCATGCCCCCATATTAGAGTTAACCACCAATATAAATGTTANTAAAATATATTAAATCTCAAGATTTTATCTATAAATTATTAAAAATAATTTTAAAAAATTATATTTTATATCGAATAAAATTTTACTTATATGTTAATTGTTCATTGCATTTATCATTTTATTATAAAAATGATTTAAATGACTATTATTTGTCCTCTATTATAATAGACAAATCAGCTCAAATTCGTAGACTTAAGCTTGAGCTTGAGGTTGAGCTTGATTAATTAATCAGGCTCAACCCCAAGTTGGAATTATTTCTTGGTCGATTGAGTCATGCCCCCATATTAGAGTTAACCACCAATATAAATGTTGTTTTCCCATAATATTGTTTGGAAAAAAATTATTACATTTTTAACACAAAATGTTATTTGCTCTGTCACTTAATTCAACGACGAAATCAAGCTATGTTAGGGGTTGGCAACTAGGGCTGTCAAAATGGCTCGTTGTTCGCGAACAGCTCGTGTTCGACTTTTTAAGAAGCTCCNTTTAAAAAAAATGAAAAAAAATAAAATAATACATAGATTAATAATAATAAAATTGTTCCAATTTCATTAAAAAATATAATAATAATAAAATTTATATTAAAAAAAGAAATAAATAAGATTCTCTCATAATGATTTAACCTTTCCTTATTTACCTACTGACTCAGCGCGACCGTAGCAGCCAAATCTGATCTGATTGACTAGAGGATTTGACTGCCACATCAGAAGCCAGGGTGAGATCCCTCCACCGACTGTAAATAGTCATCAAAGCCGAGCAAGGAACCCTAGCTTCCATTTTTTTCGGATTTCTGTCCCGAAGCCCCTGGCCTCCATCTTCCTCTGAGCACGAGAATAAGCTTCTCTCTTCTCTCCCGATCGAGCCGCAATACCTCCTCCTTCCTCTATCCAAGCTGCAAGATCTTTTCATTCTTCCACTTGGTTCACATGCCTCCGACGATCATTCAAGCAGCACAAGGGATTCCTCTCCCGTCGGATTCACACACAAGCAATAGCAACCAGGTGATTGAGAACCCTTCTTCTTTTCATTAATCACATATAATCGTTTTGCATTTTCATTTTGTTTCCGATTTATGGATTGCATGTTTAGGCTAGGGGGTGTTTGACTGCACTTAGGGTTTAAGTTAAGCAGGATTTACTAAATCCAATAAATCTGAATTTATTAAATCCAGTGAAGTTAAATCTGAAATTATGTTTTGCATTTAAATCCACTTAAACCCGTATGGAATGTTTGAAATTTCATTTCAAAATTTAACAACGAATGAGAAGATGATGTGAAAGGGCTTATTCGCTTTTTAGTTGACAATTTTAGAGCTTTTTATAGTAATAATCTAACAATAATAGAACAAACTACGTGATTTCAAGCATTTTTTGAAGGCACTTATTCTTAGTGATAATCTTCAAGCATTTTTCGTTCATTGCTTTGCTCCCGAGCTTTAGTTATGTTTGGTGGATATAGAAAAAAATCATTGACTGGTTAAACATGTTTTTGAGTTCATTTTAGAAATCCTAAATATTGTTGGAGCTTCTTGTAAGAGGAGTGGTGCTCTTAAAACCATTCATTATGAGAGAACTTTTTTGCATCTTAGAGAGGGAAATCTAATTTACGGCCGTGTTTTGAATCGATAAACTACTTTGCAAAGAATTGGAGACACCTGTTGGAGCTTATATTTTTATACTTCAATTAATCTCATAAAAATGTATCCATCAATGCTTAAAGTAATTTAGATTATAAAAGAGGATGAAGTGCATGATAAAAAATCAGTCAAAACTGGTGTTTTAAGCGTTGCAATGGAAAGTTTTGACTTTATGTTCATGATGCATTTAATCATTGATACCTTTGGGATTACAAATGAATTATCACAACTTTATATATAAAAAAAGATCAAGATATTGTGAATGCAATGAAATTAGTGCAATTGTCAAAACAACGATTGCAAATGATGTGGGAGAATGGATGAGATTTCTTATTAGAAGAAATGTCTCGCTTTTGTAATGTTTTTGAGAATTGTTGTTCCAAATATGAACTCATCATGTAAAGCTCGATGGAGATCAATAAGGAGAGGTAAAGAAATTATAAATTTACATCATTATCATTTCAAGTTGTTCTACTATATGATTGACATGCAACTTCAAGAGTTGAATAACCAGTTCTCTAAACCGAATACAAATTTGCTTCTCTGTATAGCTTGTTTAAATCCAAGTGATTCATTCTAAACTTTTGATATGGTTAAGTTACTTCGTCTTGCAGAGATATCTTAATGATTTCTCTACAGTTGAGCGTGTGGCTCTCGATTATTAGTTATCTACTTATATTCCTGGCATACACTCCAGTGATGATTTCTCATTTTTAAGAGACATTATCGATCTTGCGAAAGAGCTTGTTAAAACTAAAGATTGTGTGAATCCTCTCGTTTACAGACTTGCTATGTTGGCATTAAATTTACTAGCAGTTACTGCTTCAATTGTGAGACATTATTCTGCAATGAAGATTATCAAACATCGATAACGTAGTCAAATGAGTGATGAGTAGCTCAATGATTGTCTTATACCATATATTGAGAAAGATGTATTTGACTTAATTCTCAATGAACTTATTATGTTGTATTTTCAATTACTGTAAACTAGATTGAAAAGTTTGTAATTAATATCGTTATCTGAGAATAGACTTTCTTCTTGAATTTGATTCTTGTGATATGAGTTAGTTCAACATGCAATTCGTTTATATGACATAACAATCTACAATTTTCTTTATTGATTAATATATTCTTTTTATTTACTTAATTATGTTTCTCTGGGATTTGTATGTATGACTTGTTATTAGGCAAATTCTTAACCATGTTGGCGAGTTTCTTCACACCTATGTGGGATCGAGAGAAGGAAGAGGATATTTGTTTCATGCATCTTGTACTGATATGTGGCTTGATTAGCACCTTGGTCGTATCATTTGTACATCTTTCTTCAATTTCTCACTCCGCCCAAGAGAAAGATACTAAGAGAAAATTCAATTTTAGATGGTAAATATGTGAATACATAGGAACNGGATATTTGTTTCATGCATCTTGTACTGATATGTGGCTTGATTAGCACCTTGGTCGTATCATTTGTACATCTATCTTTAATTTCTCACTCTGCCCAAGAGAAAGATAGTAAGAGAAAATTCAATTTTAGATGGTAAATATGTGAATACATAGGAATTGAGTGGTATGTATGTAAATCTTCTTTAAATTGTTCGAAATATCATTATTTATTAAATCTTAGTTATTACTATCATCATTATTATTATTAACATTATTCAATCAATATGAGCCGGGAGTATATTGAATTTACAGCGAACACTTATACCATGTCTTAAAAATGGGAAACAGCTGNATTCTAAACTTTTGATATGGTTAAGTTACTTCGTCTTGCAGAGATATCTTAATGATTTCTCTACAGTTGAGCATGTGGCTCTCGATTATTAGTTATCCACTTATATTCTTTGCATACACTCCAGTGATGATTTCTCATTTTTAAGAGACATTATCGATCTTGCGAAAGAGCTTGTTAAAACTAAAGATTGTGTGAATCCTCTCGTTTACAGACTCACTATGTTGGCATTAAATTTACTAGCAGTTACTGCTTCAATTGAGAGAAATTATTCTGCAATGAAGATTATCAAACATCGATAATGTAGTCAAATGAGTGATGAGTAGCTTAGTGATTGTCTTATAGCATATATTGAGAAAGATGTATTTTACTTAATTCTCAATGAACTCATCATGTTGTATTTTCAATTACTGCAAACTAGATTGAAAAGTTTGTAATTATTATCGTTANCACTTTCTCTTTTATTTTACTTGATTGTATATGTTTAATTTATGCATGGGATATTGCAATTCTTCTGTTGTNCACTTTCTCTTTTATTTTACTTGATTGTATATGTTTAATTTATGCATGGGATATTGCAATTCTTCTGTTGTTATTGCATTCTTGTCATGTGAAAAAAAGTAGTCATAGGGTAGAAGACATAAGACATATGTATAGGCAAAAACCCTATGATATACGACCAACACAGTAACCTGGCAAAATGTTAAACATTCTTAAAGTCCCCATAACTAAACTCACTGATTAAATAATAATGATAATAATAATAATAATCATCACCTCAAATACACCTTCTAAAATCAAAGCACTAAAACAAAGAATCTAGGATACACCTCCCGAGGCATGTTTTCTCTCACTCCTCTCACAAAACGAGGCGACAACGCGATCAAGCAGTCACAATCAAAACCANATAATAATAATAATCATCACCTCAAATACACCTTCTAAAATCAAAGCACTAAAACAAAGAATCTAGGATACAACTCCCGAGGCATGTTTTCTCTCTCTCCTCTCACAAAACGAGGCGACAACGCGATCAAGCGGTCACAATCAAAACCCAAACAATAAAGCGAACGATGATCCCCAACTGAACTTTATATATACTTAAACAACACGAATCTTTAAGACATCGAGATGGCCCTTCTAGCATAACTTAAATCCTCTTGCTTTCTTTTAGGCATTCACTTCATTGTATGTTGTTCAAAATAAGTCCAAACTCTTTATAGGATCTCAAGATTGTTCGTTCAGTACGACATAAATCCTTGTATCTTTATAGGTGTCCGCGTTGATCGTGTGTTGCACAATGTAAGTCTTAGATTTAAAATAAAAATGACATCAATAAACCTGCACAATGTAAGCCTTAGATTTAAAATAAAAATGACATCAGTAAACATCAAATAATATCATTTCCAAAATGTAAAGCCAAATAGTATGATAGTTTGAGAAGTCATTGATGTTCCCCTCAAAATCTTTGACATACCCTACCTTTCGCTAATTTTGTTTCCAAAATAAATGTTCCACATTGAGCCCTCCCCACTTGATTTTCCTATGACCAATCAAGAAAACTAAACTTTGAATTCTTAAAGACGAGACCTCAATCTTAATCGAGAGTTTTCTTAAGTGATATCGGTTGCTTAAATATAATTAACTATAGAGGTTTGTGTTTATAGGAGAATTAATAACCCAGATAATCTAAATCTTGTCTAATATTCATATTAGGTAGAAGAATGATCAGTTGAAAATTGTGCAGATCAAATAAACATTATAAATTTCTTAATTTAAATAATTGAGACTATTATCGAGTAGTACCTTCATCTTTTGAGATGAAGTATTGCTTGTGATATCATGTTCTATTATTTAAACCATTAAATATATGAGATCTATCGGTCTCTTTTTTCAAAATTAAAAGTTCCTTTTTTAAAATCAAAATTATATATGTATGTGTGTGTGTATATATATGTAGATATATATATATATATGTATACTTAATTAAATAATTTCAAAAACCAACAAAGGAGCCCCTCTATATGATTATTAACTCACATTAATGAATTTCAATTAAGTTATATCCCATAACATTTTTCCTTAAAAAAAAAATTCACATTAAAAAAAAAAAAAANCTAATATTCATATTAGGTAGAAGAATGATCAGTTGAAAATTGTGCAGATCAAATAAACATTATAAATTTCTTGATTTGAATAATTGAGACTATTATCGAATAGTACCTTCATCTTTTGAGATGAAGTATTCCTTGTGATATCATGTTCTATTATTTAAACCATTAAATATATGAGATCTATTGGTCTCATTTTTCAAAATTAAAAGTTCCCTTTTTAAAATCAAAATTATATANGGAAGGGTCCTATCAATTATAAATTAAATCAAAGGTAACCCTTTTTGTTAACAAATTATGTATTATTTAATTAATGAGTAAAGTGCCAGAATAATCTCGACTATTTACATGAAATTATTTTAATTTCATAGTTTATAGAAATATCAAAATAGTTATAAAATTGAACTGTAATAGTTCTCTATAAAGACTATTTCAGCCTTAATTTAAAGCGTCTTAAAATAATTTTAATATTTCTATAAACTCTGAGACAAACCACATATAAATAGTAATGAAACTATTTTGGCACTTTACTTTTAAGGTAAGATACCATAAAAAAAATTTTATTAAAGTCGGCTACTAANATCCATCTTCTTAGATTCAATAGGCATTTCATGTTTCTTCGTTTAATTCGGGGTTCGAAGCCACAAAGTTCTTTTATTGTTTGTTTGAATGCTTTTAATCTCGATTTATGATTGCTTTTGCTGATTGGATCTGTGGGATTCTGTTTGAATGCTGGAGGTGTGTCGGTAGAAGGAAATTAGCGGGGAAGTGGGGTTAGGTCAATGGAGGAAATGAGATTCCTTTGTCCTGCGAGGATGTAATGTAATGTTCCGTTTGGCGGTAGTCTGCATGGAGGAGGATTACACATAAGGTGGAGATCTTTGCACGTAGGAGGACTATGCAACTTCTGCCTCATTTGAAACCGATATTTGCTTAAACGAGATTGGTCGTCTTAGCCCAGAAAAAGATTCTTTCACTGGATGAGGCCATCGCCCAGATGTTGCAGGAGGAGAGTCGCATGAGGCTATACTCTGAGTGGACTTTTAGGTACACGATCTGCTTTACCTGCCTCGAGCTCATGTACAACAGATGTCCAGGGGGAGACTTGCAGGTGCTACAACTACGGAGAAGTGATACACCTGACGAAGCTTGTCTAAAGCCATAGAAGGAAAGTGATACGAGTGAATGTGGACAGTCTAGAGGCCGTAGTCGTAATCGTGGGGGCCAAAGGGGTGGAAGAGGGGGTGACCGGACGAGTCTGATGGTATAGAAGAACAAGGGAGAGACAAGTGTTGTCTTTATCGATAAAGATCACGAGCTCTTAGACATTTGAAGAAGAAGAGAGCAACAGGTGATGTCATTGGAGATGCATCCACTTTATCGTCATCTAATGGGAATACTGCTACTTATGCCCACTCAGCCAATGAAACTTATGATACAAATGGTCATGCCTTTATACCTACCACAAAATCATCAGAATGGATAGTAGATTATGGTGCATCTGGACATTTGGCAAGTGTTGCCAGTGAGTTCTCTTTATATACTCACCTAGTGGTTCTAGAGAATATTCAAACCGCTGATGATACAATACATCCTGTAGTTGGTCAAAAACACATCCAATACTTAAGGGTTTGAATTCTAATTCCATTTTCAAACCTTCCTTGGTGATTGGAGATACTCAAATTATAGCGGTTTCATATGAAATGTCGAGTTGACTCGTAAGTTAGAAGTGTTAGTGATATGGGCGATAATGTAAAACATCCATTGATAAGTTCATGCTAATAGAGTTGTATTATGTTTTGTGAAGGTTCGAGGATGGTACTAATATTCGTCAATATTCGGTGTGAAGTTGTCCTCGCTTTCTCAGGTTCCTAGCAGCTTTAGCCCAACAATATGAATGACTTGGGGACATTTTGACTTAAAAAAATATAATAATAATAATAAAACAAATTCTTTTGTAGTGTTGATTTTTGGTTGTTGATGGATCTAATAAAAGTTTAATTTATTTATGTGCATGACAAATTGAGAATTTTGGTGTTATCTTTTGTATGTCTACTGGTCAGTCACTTTGATTAGGACTAAGAGTCGCTCTCCTTCGATTGCCTTGCTGGTAGCTTCCATTCGAAATTGGTTTTATGCACATTGATGCTTTGGATTGCTTTTAAAAAGGATGCCTTTAGAAGAGAGATTATTATGGCCAAAGGCCTGAAGCTGAGCTCATCCCCAACTCAAGAATATTTATATCTAGTTCTATCTTCCATATATGTACCACCTAGTTTTACACAAACATGCATGCTTTTGATTTAATATATTTCATATTCAAATTTCAAAATATTCAATGTTTGTTTAATTTTTATTTATATATACAAGAAACATGTAATCGTGTTTTTTTCGGAGATATCATCTGAAGCAGTAGGTACGTACTACTACTTTCTCTTTTATTTTATTTGATTGTATATGTTGAATTTATGCATGGGATATTGCAATTCTTCTGTTGTTTATTGCATTCTTATCATGTGAAAAAAGTAGACGTAGGGTAGAAGACATAAGACATATGTATAGGCGAAAACCCTATGATATACGACCAACACAGTAACCTGACAAAATGTTAAACATTCTTAAAGTCCCCATAACTAAACTCACTGTTTAAATAATAATCACAATAATAATAATAATCATCACCTCAAATACACCTTCTAAAATCAAAGCACTAAAACAAAGAACCTAGGATAGACCTCCCGAGACACGTTTTCTCTCTCCCCTCCTTTCACAAAACGATGTGACAACGCGATCAAGCGGTGATTCGCCTTCGCGTGACAATCAAAACCAAAACAATAAAGTGAGTGATGATCTTCAACTGAACTTTATATATACTTAAACAATACGAAACTTTAGGACATCGAGTGACCCGTCTAGCATAACTAAAATCCTCCCGCTTTCTTTTAGGCATTCACTTGATTGTATGTTGTTCAAAATAAGTCCAAACTCTTTATAGGATCTCAAGATTGTTTCGTTCAGTACGACATAAATCCTCGTATCTTTATAGGTGTCCATGTTGATCGTATGCTGCACAATGTAAGCCCTAGATTTAAAATAAAAATGACATGAGTAAACATCAAATAATATCATTTCCAAAATATAAAGTCAAATAGTATGATAGTTTGAGAAATCATTGAGACTCCTCTCAGAATCTATAACATACCCTACCTTTCGCTCATTTTGTTTCCAAAATAAATATTCCACATTGAGCATTTTCCACTTGATTTTCCTATGATCAATCAAGAAAACTAAACTTTGAATCCTTAAAGACGAAACCTCAATCTTAATCGAGGATTTTTTTAAGTGATTTCGGTTGCTTAAATGTAATTAACTATAGAGGTTTGTGCTTATAGGAGAATTAATAACCCAGATAATCTGAATATTGTCTTATATTCATATTAGGTAGAAGAATGATCAGTTAAAAATTGTGCAAATCAAAATAAACATTATAAATTTCTAGATTTAAATAATTAAGACTATTATCGAGTAGTACCCTCATCTTTTCAGATGAAGTATTGCTTGTGATATCATGCTCTATTAATTAAACCATTAAATATATGAGATCTATCGGTCTCATTTTTCAAAATTAAAAGTTCCCTTTTTAAAATCAAAATTATATATGTATGTGTGTGTGTGTGTATATATGTATATATATACTTAATTAAATTATTTCAAAAACCAACAAAGGAGCCCCTCTATATGATTATTAACTCACATTAACGAATTTCAATTAAGTTATTTCCCATAACATTTTTCCTTAAAAAAATTTTCATATTAAAAAAAAAATNATATATATATATATATATATATATATATATACTTAATTAATTATTTCAAAAACCAACAAAGGAGCCCCTCTATATGATTATCAACTCACATTAATGAATTTCAATTAAGTTATATCCCATAACATTTTTCCTTAAAAAAAATTTCATATTAAAAAAAAAAAAAAACTAATGTCATGATATAAATATGCATGTCAAGAACCTTCATATGAACTTAATTAATTAAATCATATCTATTACTACAACTTATTAGTAACATGAAATATTTTCTATTTAAATAGAAATATAAGAATACCAAAGATATTCCTTTTCCTGAGATAATTTTTATTGTAAACAAATATTTTTAAATATACCTTTTTTTTTCCTTTCAGAAAATAAAAAATAACAGTGGCCGCCAACTAAAGCAGCACCAATCCACAGGAAGAGAGAGCAACAACAATCTCGAACATGCAGGCCAAAATCAGCCACCAAAGGATAAGAAAAAACTAAGGAAAAAGATCATATCTAAGATGAAAACATATAGTAGACAGAAAACTAGCTTTTGAGAAAAAATATAATCTAAAAATTAAGAAAAATAGGCTGAAAAATCATTAGCGACCGCGAAACAACCTCGAAATACTAAAAGAAATCACTGAAAATAATAAGTCACAATAACAAACAACAGCAACAAAGCCTTAATCCCTNAAGAGAGAGCAACAACAATCTCGAACATGCAGGCCAAAATCAGCCACCAAAGGATAGGAAAAAACTAAAGAAAAAAGATCATATCTAAGATGAAGACATATAATAGACAGAAAACTAGCTTTTAAGAAAAAATATAATCTAAAAATTAAGAAAAATAGGCTGAAAAATCATTAGCGACCGCTAAACAACCTCAAAATACTAAAAGAAATCACGGAAAATAATAAATCACAATAACAAACAACAACAACAACAACAACAAAGTCTTAATCTCACTACGTTAGGTTGGCTACATGAATCTTTTTTCTTCATTGCGTCATATTTAGTGTCATATCTTCATGTAGTTCTAGTAAATTAAGATCATTTTTAATACAATAAGCTCAAGTCTTCTTAAGTCTACCTCTGTCTTTCTTAATATAAGTCGACTCTAAAACATCTACTCTCCTGATCAGATCATCAGATGATCGACGTTTAATGTGACCAAACCATCTAAGACGACTTTCTCTAATTTTGTCCGTCACTGGAGCTACACCAACCCTATCACAGATATATTCATTTCGCGCTCTATAAAATAAATGATAATAATTCATCAAAAATTTAAAATATAATAAAATAATATGAAACTGATTAGTTTTGAAAAATCCATCCAAGATTAAAATATGCTTTCTTACCAAGTTGTATTTTCTCAAACTACCTCATCTTCGGCTCACTGCATAACTATCTCGTGAGAAGCGTGCCCAATAAAAAAGAGAAGCCGTAAAAAATAAAGGTGTGAGGCTCCCAATATTGCTTTTATCTTTAGCATTTCACACAATGGTCACATGCCTCATTAATTTAAGAGCACATTGAAGACTTCCATACATATTCTATGGTCAAGAAGTTTATCATGTTGGGCCAATGCGGGGTCCAAGCAAACTTTTTGAGCATGTTGGATTTAGTCATCAAATCAAGCCGACAAACAACCGAGTACAAACATCTGAGTACAGCAGTCTCCTCGCTCGCTCGATGGTCTCACCATCTTCCTATGAGTTGAACTAGAGGCAAGTTTGCTCGATGGTCTCGCTATCCATTGGCTTCTTACTATATAAGAGCCTACTTGTCCCATTGGTGATCTTGCATGAAGGTGAAACCCACATTGTGAGACAGATAGACTGAGAGATGTGACCAAACGAAATGTACAGAGGATAGAAGGTGGAATGCAGACTTAGACAGAAGATAAAACACTATAAATAACATTATTTAAGCACCTATGTCAGAATAAGACAAAGCGGTGTGTCCAAAGATCCTTACAGTTCTAATTATAATCATCATATATGTATACTTGATTAGAAAAATATACATATAGGGGAGAAGAAGGCGTGGGGGTGATTAATGTTAAATTGAGACGGGCTAAACTATTACCCAAAAAAAATAATATTGCATTTCTCCTACCATTATTTATCTCTAGCTAAGTCTTTCTTTCATCCCTTGTTCTTTCCTTAAGGTGTAATTCGACATACCTATCACGATTCAACAATCACCATTCAATTCTTATGTATTTACATATCTTACATCTAAGCTTTAATATTTACATATTTATCATCTATTTTGGATGTGATATAAAAACTTTGGGTGGTATAGTTATAAAAAAATCAAAGTTAAGGTATTAGACATGTAAAAACATAGGAAATGGGTGGCATGTTTATATTTATCACCCTATATTATCATTATTTTCAGAAAATTCAGAAAAAAATTAAAATCTATTTTACTTGTATCTTATTTTGCTGAACTGTTCGGATACATTTTTACACACTATTGGCTTATGTGAGTCGAGCATTTCTCATTTTTAATATGTGAATGGTCCAAATTATAAAGTATATATTTTAAATGTAATAACCATCAAATGAAGTGGGGCCTGTGCTTTAATGAGGCTCAAAGGAAAGAGCATTTGGGTAGGTTTGGACTCCATTATAAGTAGCCCCACCATCAACTTACTAGTGAAAGGGGAAGGGTCCTATCAATTATAAATTAAATGAAAGGTAACCTTTTTTTTTTAACAAATTATGTATTATTTAATTTAATGAGTAAAGTGCCAGAATAATCCCAACTATTTACATGTAATTGTTTTAGTTTCATAATATATAGATGTATCAAAATAGTCATTAACTATTATAAAATTGAATTGTAATAGATCTTTATAAGAACTATTTAAATCTTAACTTAAAGTGTTTTAAAAAATAATTTTAATATTTATATAAACTCAGAGCAAAAAAAAAAAAAATCAGATATAAATAGTAATCAAGGGTGTAAACGAGTCGAACACGAGCGAGCATTCGAGCCATGCTCAGCTCGTGTTCGGCTCGTTTATATTTCGAGTTCAAAATGTACNGGAAGGGTCCTATCAATTATAAATTAAATCAAAGGTAACCCTTTTTGTTAACAAATTATGTATTATTTAATTTAATGAGTAAAGTGCCAGAATAATCTCGACTATTTACATGAAATTATTTTAGTTTCATAGTTTATAGAAATATCAAAATAGTTATAAAATTGAACTGTAATAGTTCTCTATAAAGACTATTTCAACCTTAATTTAAAGCGTCTTAAAATAATTTTAATATTTCTATAAACTCTGAGACAAACCATATATAAATAGTAATGAAACTATTTTGGCACTTTACTTTTAAGGTAAGATACCATAAAATTTTTTTTATTAAAGTCGGCTAGTACAATGTTAAAATAGTCCTCGAGTATTTACATGTGATTGTTTTAATCCCATATTTTATAGATTACCAAAATAGTTTCAAACTATTTTAAAATTGAGCTTTAATAGTCCTCCGTGAGGACTATTTCAGTCTCACTTTAAGGAGTTTACGAATTATTTTGACACTTCTATAAACTATGAGACTAATACTTCTAAATGTAAATAATCAGAGATTATTTGAAAACTTTACTCTTATTAAAAAATTATACCATAAAAAAATTATTAACATAAAACTAAAGTTAATGGAATTCATATATTTTTGGGGGCATTTACGTGTAACCACCCAACTCCTATGTATTTGTATATCTAATATCTAAATTATGCCTTTTATATTTACACCATCCAAATCCTTAATATTACATCAAAAATATTTGAACTTTTAAAAATTGAAAGATAGTGTTTTATGCATAAATAAGGCGGCGTGTCTGTAAGAAATTGAAGTTTAGGTGTTAGATATGTAAATTCATATGAATTGAGTGGTATATATGCCAATCTTGCCAAATATTATTTTCATATAGTTATGGCTCTAACTTTATGCATATTTTACCAAAAAAATAAAATAAATAAAGAATCATTGTTGGCTTTTGTAATATCTCAGAGTTAAATTGATTTTAATGATTGAAAGTAACAAAAATACTTATAATAATGCTTTCAATTACTTCATATAATTTTCTTTAAAATTTCCTTCTATTTAAATGTTGTTGTGATTAAGAAGACTATCATATCAAACATTTGTAATAAAATATAATATACTTATAAATTATTGTGTTTTTCGTGTGTATACAAAAAATCAGACTTTATGGCTCAAAATTTTGGTTATCCCGACTGCCCGGGAGACACGACTCTTGTCAAAGTGACCTGCCAACCTCATTCATCAACATCTCAACCGTCTTGCATTAGTTGTCGAGTTTACTTGTCAAACTAGCTCACCAAACTGGTCTAACCATTCAATCTGACGAACTGATCCATCAAATTCACTAACCTAGTTCACCTCAGCAAAGCTCATAACAATAAAAAACATAAAAATCAAGACTACAACATGAAATGACATATGTCACATCCTCATTAATGAACCGTCTGACACTCACGTTGTGGCCTTTTAGTCAACAAGGATAAATTTTATACAAAACGACTTGTATTTTAATATTTTCTTGTACATGAATACAAAGGTGAGAGACACTGAAGAGTGGAGATTTTGGGTCTTTTCTGGGGTACCTTATGCCACGACTCTCACGATATTATTCTTGTTCCTTCTTCCAGTTAGATCACCTCCTCCTCTCTATCGATGGGGATCAAAAAGCATAACTTGATCATCTTCTATCATCTTAGATTCACAGGTCTCACTGCAATGTTATCCATAATTTAATTAATGAAATCAAATTAAATCAATCCAAATACACACAATTGGAATTAATTTTTTCAATTAAAACCAACTAATACACACTCTTAATAGTAAATGGGATTCCACATCAAAAAGGATAAAAGGCATGCAATAAGTTGATTGAATTTTCAATTATTAGTGGCTTCATACACATTCAATGAAGTTTCGCTTCATTGTCACTCATGCAAAAAGCATGCTTTCAATAATGATTAATACTCTCTTGTCAGCTCAACGGGAAAGTAGAGTGTCGGCGAAGGGAGTCTTTGCACAATTAATTAATTAATTAATTAATTAAGAAGAAGGTTAGTGTCAACATTTAAAAGATTAGAGAAAGTAAAAAAAATCAATTTTTTATTTTAGGATTATAAAAAATTAATTATTATAAATAATTGGTTTAATAACAAGAAATTTGAAATTTAAAAAAAACAATTTATATGCATTTACNATGCCTTTTATATTTACACCATCCAAATCCTTAATATTACATCAAAAATATTTGAACTTTTAAAAATTGAAATATAGTGTTTTATGCATAAATAAGGCGGCGTGTCTGTAAGAAATTGAAGTTTAGGTGTCAGATATGTAAATTCATATGAATTGAGTGGTATATATGCCAATCTTGCCCAATATTATTTTCATATAGTTATGGCTCTAACTTTATGCATATTTTACCAAAAAAATAAAATAAATAAAGAATCATTGTTGGCTTCTGTAATATCTCAGAGTTAAATTGATTTAAATGATTGAAAGTAACAAAAGCACTTATAATAACGCTTTCAATTACTTCATATGATTTTCTTTAAAATTTCCTTCTATTTAAATGTTGTTGTGATTATGAAGATTATCATATCAAACATTTGTAATAAAATATAATATACTTATAAATTATTGTGTTTTTAGTGTGTGTACAAAAAAATTAGACTTTATAGCCCAAAGTTTTGGTTATCCCGACTGCCCGGGAGACACGACTCTTGTCAAAGTGATTTGCTAGCCTCATTCATCAACATCTCAACTGTCTTGTATTAGTTGTCGAGTTTACTTGCCAAACTAGCTCACCAAACTGGTCTAACCATTCAATCTGACAAACTGACCAATCAAATTCACTAACCTAGTTCACCTCAGTAAAACTCATAACAATAAAAAACATAAAAATCAAGACTATCATTATTAATAAACCGTCTGACACTCACGTTGTGGTCTTTTAGTCCACAAGGATAAATTTTATGCGAAATGACTTGTATTTTAATATTTTCTTGTACATGAATACAAAGGTGAGACACTGAAGAGTGGAGACCTTGGGTCTTTTCTCGGGTACCTTACGCCATGACTCTCACGATAACATTCTTGTCCCTTCTTCCAGTTAGATCACCTCCTCCTCTCCATCAAGGGGGATCAGAAAACATAACTTGATCATCTTCTATCATCCTAGATACACAGGTCTCACTAAAATGTTATCCATAATTTAATTAATGAAATCAAATTAAATCAATCCAAATACACACAATTCGAATTAATTTTTCAATTAAAACCAACTAATACACACTCTTAATAGTTGATATGTCGCCAACAAATTATCATCATCTGACACGAATCTCGAGGCATAACACTGATCTTGAGACAATATCTTGAGCAAAAAACATTCAAACTTCAATTAAGACTCATCCAGAGCTCCGATTTCAGCAAACTTATAGTCAAACTAACCGAATCGATGAGACGGACCTAATGATATCAAAGTTAGTCCAATCCAAGTTAAATCAAGCCCAGATCAAATGATTAAATCATTCTTGGAAGATTTCCGGATATATTTGAGAGATCAGACGAATGTCGAATTCAGCGAGTTCATAGTCGAATCGAGCGTCTCGACAAGACGAATCTAACGAGACCAAGATTGCTCAATTCTAACATCATTAAGGTACTCAAATGTCTATCAAACGCCATCCGATCGAGGGAAGCTCTCCGGACCGTCCGATCTAAATGGTTCATATTCCTGCATTAATTGCACCCAAAATACTATAAATAGAGCCCCACCCTTCACATGNTGGCTCTAACTTTATGCATATTTTACCAAAAAAATAAAATAAATAAAGAATCATTGTTGGCTTTTGTAATATTTCAGAGTTAAATTGATTTAAATGATTTAAAATAACAAAAATACTTATAATAAAGCTTCCAATTACTTCATATGATTTTCTTTAAAATTTCCTTCTATTTAAATGTTGTTGTGATTATGAAGATTATCATATCAAACATTTGTAATAAAATATAATATGCTTAAAAATTATTGTGTTTTTAGTGTGTATACAAAAAATCAGACTTTATGGCCCAAAGTTTGGGTTATCCCGGCTGCCCGGGAGACACGACTCTTGTCAAAGTGATATGCCAACCTCATTCATCAACATCTCAACTGTCTTGTATTAGTTGTCGAGTTTACTTACCAAACTAGCTCACCAAACTGGTCTAACCATTCAATCTGACAAACTGACCCATCAAATTCACTAACCTAGTTCACCTCAGCAAAGCTCGTAACAATAAAAAACATAAAAATCAAGTCTAAAATCATGAAATGACATATGTCACATCATCATTAATGAATCGTCTGACTCTCACGTTGTGGTCTTTTAGTCAACAAGGATAAATTTTATACAAAACAACTTGTATTTTAATATTTTCTTGTACATGAATACAAAAGTGAGACACTGAAGAGTGAAGACTTTGGGTCTTTTCTGGGGTACCTTACGCCATGACTCTCACGATGCCATTCTTGTCCCTTCTTCCAGTTAGATCACCTCCTCCTCTCTATCGAGGGGGATCAGAAAGCATAACTTGATCATCTTCTATCATCCTAGATACACAGGTCTCACTAAAATGTTATCCATAATTTAATTAATGAAATCAAATTAAATCAATCCAAATACACACAATTCGAATTAATTTTTCAATTAAAACCAACTAATACACACTCTTAATAGTNAATGTTATCCATAATTTAATTAATGAAATCAAATTAAATCAATCCAAATACACACAATTCGAATTAATTTTTTCAATTAAAACCAACTAATACGCACTCTTAATAATAGTAAATGGGATTCCACATCAAAAAGGATAAAAGGCATGCAATAAGTTCATTGAATTTTCAGTTATTAGTGGCTTCATACACATTCAATGAAGTTTCGCTTCATTGTCACTCATGCAAAAGCATGCTTTCAATAATGATTAATACTCTCTTGTCAGCTCAACGGGAAAGTAGTGTCGGCGAAGGGAGTCTTTGCACAATTAATTAATTAATTAATTAATTAAGAAGATGGTTAGGGTCAACATTTAAAAATTTAGAGAAAGTAAAAAAAATCATTTTTTTTTNTATATATATATATATATATATATATATATATATATATAGTAAAAGAAATGACCAGAGGCTATTATACGAGCTTGTAGCCACTCCTGATGTGTCTAGCAATTTGAGTATCAACTTCTTAAGGCCAACGTTGTTAGAAAGGATTCGAACCATCGACCTGAGGGGTGTTACACCGGGGATGCCAACCAATTCGAGTAACAACTCCTTAAAGCCAACTGTGCTTGAGGAGATTCGAACATCCTACCTGAGGGGTTTTATACCATGAATGTCTGAATTCACATTAATTCTTGTATTTATGCCTAATTTGTATTAGTTTGGACAAAATGAGAGATGAAAGAATCTAAAGCAAAGCAAGTAAAGTTTGCTAAATATTTAAGGGCTAGAACATATAGCATAAAAATGATCCTATAAATAAGAAAAAAATTATTAAGTGCACATNATATATATATATATATATATATAGTAAAAGAAATGACCAGAGCTTGTAGCCACTCCTAATGTGTCTAGCAATTTGAGTACCAACTTCTTAAGGCCAACGTTGTTAGAAAGGATTCGAACCATCGACCTGAGGGGTCTTACACCGGGGATGTAAACCAATTCGAGTAACAACTCCTTAAAGCCAACTGTGATTGAGGGGATTTGAACATCCGATCTGAGGAGTTTTATACTGTGAATGTTTGAATTCACATTAATGCTTGTATTTGTGCCTAATTTGTATTAGTTTGGACAAAATGAGAGATGAAAGAATCTAAAGCAAAGCAAGTAAAGTTTGCTAAATATTCAAGGGCTAGAACATATAGCATAAAAATGATCCTATAAATAAGAAAAAAATTTATTAAGTGCACATGTTGTGCAACATTGTTGTTGTACGTCATTTTCTCTCCCAAATAAAAAAGATATGATCAAATTATATAAATTCGGAGAGAAAAAGAGAGATTTGAAAAAGAGATTTCTCATGAAAAGGGAGAGAATCCCCACAAAAGAAAGAGAAAGATCCCATATTTATAAGTGCATTTAGTAGCCATGAATGCTATAGTAAATATTTCATTGTAAGTAATACATAAAATGTAAATTACTCAGCATGTTTACAGCCTAAATATAAACAAATTGAAATGAGTTGAGGCAAGCTATCGGTAGTTGGTATTCAATGAATGTACTTGACAACTGGTACTTATCATGAGATTTTTAATCAAACAAACTAATTTTCGCTCAATAGNAGATTTCTCATGAAAAGGGAGAGAATCCCCACAAAAGAAAGAGAAAGATCCCATATTTATAAGTGCATTTAGAAGCAATGAATGCTATAGTAAATATATCATAGTAAGTAATACATAAAATGTAAATTACACAGCATGTTCACAGCCTGAATATAAACAAATAGAAATGAGTTGAGGCAAGCTATCGGTAGTTGGTATTCAATGGATGTACTTGACATCTGGTACTTATCATGAGATTTTTAATCAAACAAACTAATTTTTGCTAAATAATTCATCACATTTAGTGAGAGAGCTAGGAAGTTTTCTTAATAGGGGTATATAAATGAATTTTATACTTTAGAGAGGACTCAAATCAAATTTTTACTACTTGAAACCACAAAAAAGGGAGCCCCTTATACATACATACATACATACATACATACATACATACATACATACATACATACATACATACATGANCTCAATAGTTCATCACATTTAGTGAGAGAGCTAGGAAGTTTTCTTAATAGGGGTATATAAATGAATTTTATAATTTAGAGAGGACTTAGATCAAAATTTTACTACTTGAAACAACAAAAATGGGAGCCCCTCATACATACATACATACATATATACATGCATGCATGCATACCATCCCCATCCTTCCATCACCTCAAGAGGATTAGCCCACCATAATTACCTAACGTGTATTATAAGGAAGTATTTAGTTTCAATGTTCCATGGAAGAGGAGAGAATGGTAGAAGGGGTAGCTATGCTTGATGTCACCCTTAAATGTCACTGGTAGGAAAGTTAAGGATTTCTTAACGCTCCAAGCAACATTCACCAGCAATGCCATATTTAGGCGCCCACTCCTCAACAATTATAAACCTAATTTCTCTCAAATTTTTTGTAGGAAATCAAATTTTCAGATCTGGCAATGTATAGAGAAATTTTGCTAGCATGAATATCAAGGAGATTTGACGGTCTGGGTGATGAAAATAAATGTCAGAGGGTAGAGTCCTTGATAGAAGACCCTAGGGACCTAGATGAGCCAAACTCAAAGCCAATTGTTATAAAGATGAGTATGTGGCATGGTCGAACGGCTCCCAATCATAAGACAAATGATTAGCCCGACCTAATATTTCGATGCAATCAAGCCCGAAGAAGGGGTCGATACCTCATATCCTATGACTACATTGGGGATGACCCACAGCCTTCTCCCAAGAACTTTGTGTTCAAGAACAGGTTGCCTGTCATATTACAATGATTCACTCTTTGCCTGACAACCGAGCCAATTGTAGTTCTTCGACGAGATTCAAGGGCCAATGGCTATTTGGCCAACCGATCAGTGAGACTTAGCAATCAGCTCTACCAACTCTAGAATAGTATAAGGCATGTCAATCAGTAGCATCGTGGATCTAGCATTCTGATAGCATAAGCTGAGTCACTTGTCCCCTAACTATACACGGGCCATGACTTCAATTGCTTGACCTACTGACGATGCCTATTAGATTCATTTGATTGACAAAGCTCGATGAACTCCTACCAAACCCAACCAACCAAGCCTGAGAGCAACAAGACTCTGGGCCCACAAGAGTGAAATACCTAGAATAACATATATTGTCTCGTAGGCGCATAAATGTAACTTCATCTATTACACCCCATTTATCTATAAATAAGAGGTCATTTAATGAATAAAATATTACACAATTCTCTCATTCTTTTTTCTTCTTGTGCATATTCTCTTTTTTTTTCCGTCTTTCCCTCTCTTTCATGTTCTACGCTCTATTTCTTAAGTGTGATTCACAGAACAAATTCAGATTCAAAACTCAAAAATGTCATCTCAAAATGATTAAAATTTGTAATGTCTACCAAAAACGTATGAGAATGAAGGGTCTACATGATATTTTTTTTAGCTCTTTTCAGATCATTGAGAAAATGATCAATTTGCATTGATTTTTCAAAGTTTTCATGCACAAAATGAAATACCTTTCCCTCTACTATTTCCTTACATTTATTTTATGTAAATTATTATTTGTAGTCGAGTTGATAAGATTCTTTTTATCTCATGATATAGATATTTTTTACACATAATAATAATGATAATTAATTGTTAGTGCATACATAATAATATAATATAAAAAATTAGGTAAAATATTTTCTAAGTAACTATGATTAATCCTCCAATGAACCAAAAAGTATATTGACGGGACCACGTTTCTAACACTGCCCCCTTTGCTTTTTCAGCGNATATAATATAAAAAATTAGGTAAAATATTTTCTAAGTAACTATGATTAATCCTCCAATGAACCAAAAAGTATCTTGACGGGACCACGTTTCTAACACTGCCCCCTTTGCTTTTTCATCTAAAGCAAAGAGAAATAATAGTTATTGCTTTTAAGGCTTTGTTTGATTACAGCGAATTGGAGCGAAACAAAACTGCTGCTGCTTTTCAATATTTAAAAAATAGTAGTAATAATAATCATTATCATAATGTGTTAAACAGTTTAATTAAAATATATTAGAAAAAAAAAATATATATATATTTATAAATAAATAAGCCCATTTTTTAAGTCTATTATAATAATCTTATAGTCAGGATTTTCTGAAACAAAAAAATTTCTATAGGTGACAATCATCAATTGCCACTCTCACATGAATTAACCCTAAAATGACGGAAAAATATTAGTCAATTCGTTTGAGGTTCCACCATTTTGTCTGTTTGGGTTTTATTCATTAAGTTGTATGGGATAGTGTTGAGAGATTTGATATAGTGTAATACATGAAAGATAATACTCACTATAAAAGGATCTATCGCCATGATTCATATATTTTGCTTTTCTATATGGTGTGTGTTGAACTATATGGATCAAGTGGGAGAATGTTGGGGTTTTTTCAATACTTATTGGAATTCCTAAATTAATTTCAATACTCATTGGAATTCTCAAATTAATTTGAGAATTTCAATGGATATTGAAAAAACCCCCACAAACCCTATTTTGACTGTTTTTTTTTTTAAATATAGCTTAAATCTGTGTTTCACATCTGTCCTGATTAAGTGCAGTGATAAATCCAACTTCTTCAAATAAAAGAAAAGGTTATAATTGCTACCACAACTTCTTAAACATAAAATTATTTACCAACAACTTTTTCAGCTNATTAAGTTGTATGGGATAGTGTTGAGAGATTTGATATAGTGTAATACATGGAAGATAATACTCACTATAAGATGATCTATCGTCATGATTCATATATTTTGCTTTTCTATATGGTGTGTGTTGAACTATATGGACCAAATGGGAGAATGTTGGGGTTTTTTCAATACCTATTGGAATTCCCAAATTAATTTCAATACTCATTGGAATTCTCAAATTAATTTGAGAATTTCAATGGATATTGAAAAAACTCCAACAAACCCTATTTTGACTGTTTTTTTTTTTTAAATATAGCTTAAATTTGTGTTTCACATCTGTCCTGATTAAGTGCGATGATAAATCCAACTTCTTCAAATAAAAGAAAAAGTTATAATTGCTACCACAACTTCTTAGACATAAAATTATGTATCAACAACTTTACTTTTTAATAAGGTTCAGCAACCCTGAGATTCACGGCTTCTTAACTGAGACTATTCAAAAAACAGCATCCAATAATTAGATAATCACGGAACAAACCCTCCTTCCTTCTTAAATACCTCCCCCCTCACCTTCTTCCACTCATCCAAACCCATAGAAAGGAAAGAAGCCATTTTTCTCCTGCTCCTCCCTCAGACTCTCTCTCTCAAACACCCCAAAATATAANCCCCCTCACCTTCTTCCACTCATCCAAACCCATAGAAAGGAAAGAAGCCATTTTTCTCCTGCTCCTCCCTCAAACTCTCTCTCTCAAACACCCCAAAATAGAAAAAAAAATTGCAGAAAACACCCCACACAAAACAAAAATGGAACCAGGCAACCCCCACACCTTAGCCAAGAGACTACGGCACATAGTGCAAGTAGTCTACTACATGCTACGCAAATGCATATCCAAAAGAAAGCTCATGTTGGACCTCCACCTCCTCCTCAAGCGCAGCAAGCTCGCTGGAAAAGCCCTCGGATCCCTCCTCACCACCTTCCACCACCACCACCATCACACCACCCCCAGAGAAGTCGAATTCAGCTGTAGCAACACCCCTTACTTCTTCCCTTCTNATATCAAGGAGATTTGACGGTCTGGGTGATGAAAATAAATGTCAGAGGGTAGAGTCCTTGATAGAAGACCCTGGGGACCTAGATGAGCCAAACTCAAAGCCAATTGTTATAAAGATGAGTATGTGGCATAGTCGAACGGCTCCCAATCATAAGACAAATGATTAGTCCGACCTAATATTTTAATGTAATCAAGCCCGAAGAAGGGGTCGATACCTCATATCCTATGACTACATTGGGGATGACCAACAGCCTTCTCCCAAGAACTTTGTGTTTAAGAACAGGTTGCCTGTCATATTACAATGATTCACTCTTTGCCCGACAACCTAGCCGATTGTAGTTATTCGAAGAGATTCAAGGGCCAATGGCCATTTGGCCAACCGATCAGTGAGACTTAGCAAGCAACTCTACCGACTCTAGACTAGTATAAGGCATGTCAATCAGGAGCATCGTGGATCTAGCATTCTGAGAGCATAAGCTGAGTCACTTGCCCCCTAACCATACACGGGCCATGACTTCAATTGCTTGACGTACTGACGATGCCTATTAGATCTATTCGATTGACAAAGCTCGATGAACTCTTACCAAACCCAACCAGCCGAGCCTGAGAGCAACAAGACTCTGGGCCCACAAGAGTGAAATACCTAGAATAACATATATTGTCTCGTAGGCGCATAAATGTAACTACATCTATTACACCCCATTTATCTATAAATAAGAGGTCATTTTATGAATAAAATATAACACAATTCTCTCATTCTTTTTTCTTCTTGTGCATATTCTCTTTTTTCTCCGTCTTTCCCCCTCTTTCATGTTCTACGCTTTATTTCTTAAGTGTGATTCATAGAACAAATTCAAATTCAAAACTCAAAAATGTCATCACAAAATGATTGGAATTTGTAATGGCTACCAAAAACGTATGAGAATGAAGGGTCTACATGATATTTTTTTTAGCTCTTTTCAGATCACTGAGAAAATGATCAATTTGCATTGATTTTTCAAAGTTTTCATGCACAAAATGAAATACCTTTCCCTCTACCATTTCCTTACATTTATTTTATGTAAATTATTATTTGTAATCGAGTTGATAAGGTTCTGNATCGCATCGCCCCGATGCCTCGCTGCCACGAACCGCTGCAACTCATCGTCGCGGCACGTCGCCGCAACAGAACGTTGCCTCGCCGCAACACCAGGCTGCGACGATCCTTCGCAATGTGTCGTTGTGACGCACCACTACGACGTGTCACCGCGTCACACCGTCACAACGCGTCGCCCAACCGCGACGCACTGCGACAACGTGTCACCGTGATGCACTGTGGCAACCCGTCACCGCGGCACATCACCGCAACGCCTCGTCGGGAAGCACCGCCGAAGTGCATCGTCGCGACGCTCTATCGCAATGCGCCGTCGTGGCACACTGCCGCAACACAACGAGCTGTCGTGCCGCACCGCCGCCACGCGTCGCCGGGACGCACTGCTGCAACGCGTCGCCGCGGCACACTGCCGCAACTGATCACGTTGCCACGAAGCCTACTGCGATGCCTCGACGCGTCGCCGCGACACACTGCCGCAGCACATCATGCGGCCATGCTTTGCGCCGCAGCGTCGCGCCGCCACGATGCATCGCTACAATGCGTCGTCATGACGCATCGTCGCAGCTCTACCCCTCCCCTTTAGCCCTATTTATAGGCTGAAAAATGGAATGGGTCATTAAATGCTCATTAATAAAAAAAAAAATATATATATATTTAAATATTCTTTTTCCAGCTTTTCGCCAATCCGGCTTCCACTTCCCGCTGTTCAGCTCCAGCCTCCTCCGTCTCCCACTGTTCAGCTTCTTTCATTTCCACTTTCCGTTCGCTTTACTTCCCGCTCCCACTGTTCAACTCCGTCCGTCTGCCTCCGCTTCCCAGCCCAACGATCTCGCTTCGGCTGCCTGCACTTCAGCTTCCCACATTCATTTGCATTAAGTGAATTATTAAAGCAATTGAGGAGGATTATTAAAACAAATGAGGAGGATTATTAAAGCAAATCATACGGCGGGGCAGACAAATAAAAGTTTAATG
>JXCR01010707.1:10456-23692 GCA_002079205.1 Phalaenopsis hybrid cultivar | reverse complement strand
GGGGGGGGGGGGGGGGGGGTCTTTAATTAGCTACTACTATTTATATGTCACTTTCTATGTTTTAAGTTTAGTTTATGCTTAGTTTCTATTCAAGCTAGTCGTCGACGATTTTTTTCCTGTATAAAGCTGCATTCAAAGGCGAGAAGACGCTCCAGCTGTAACTCATCCATGTTGGTGTTCTCCAAGAGTTCGAGGGGTGCTTCGACTGTAACTCGCTCTCGTGGGGATAGTTATCCTTTCATACTCTTCTCATCCGCTCGCTACAATCTTCTCAGCATTCCCACCTTTCATGTTTCACTGTTGCAAACCTCCTCCTTTAGCCCTTGCTGCTGCCGCTGCTCCCACCCCTGTCCGGAGTTATTGTCACCATCCCTTCCCTCAGACCGTATCTTCTATCCTACACGCTTCTCCACCATGCTTCGAGCCACTAACCCCAAAACCTCTACTTACAGTTGTCGTAGACTCACCTACAGCCTCCTATGCTGGTTGCAAGTCCCTTACGCCCTGCCTGCTGCGTCTCCACCCCCAGTCCCTCCTATTGTGTCACAATCCCTTTGCCGCCTACCTATGATAGCCCCAATCTTTTATCCAGCCCATCCCACATCTCCAACGGCCCTCCACAACTCTCCAACCCATCCAGGACAACCACCATCCCATCCCAGCTCCCTGACAACCACTGTAGCCATTCCTTTGCCTTCCCTTTGTTGCTAAAATCATCTTCCAACCACCCGGCTGCCACCACCACCTCTTACCAGCATAACTATCTGTTGGCCAACCGCCACTTGCCGCCTTCACCATCGCCCCAGAGTGTCTTTTTAGGTTATTTATTATTTATTTTTTGTTTTGAAGAGTTGTCGTCGTAATCTATTTGAATTTCAACAAAAATATTATATTTCTTTTGTGGTTTGGGTTAACTCTAGTATCAGAAGAGCTTTCCAATATTGACTTGAAGTCAAGGTACCAACAAATTCAGATGTGACCAAAGGATGCGCACAACATTGCATTCAAACTCATGAGGGTTACTTCAAATTTCTGATAAATGGAAAAGATTGTCAGATGAGGACGCCATGTGGGAGCCGAACGATTTGATCCAACACTATCTTTTTTTTCCACTTTGAGAACAATGTGTTTTTTTTGGGAGGGGAGTATTATTATACCGATGCTAAGGACAATTTAGTAATTTATTATTTATTATTATGGAGTGTAAATAGAATAATATGTTTTGGATTAGGGTTATGCATGAGATTGTGGTCTTGAGACTTACGGTTAGGGTTTGGGAGGGATCCCCTACGTATTGAATTTTAGGTGTTCGGAGACTTCGCCTACCTCGTTTTGAGTTATTGGTGAGAAGTATTTTGTTTGCCCTAATTTGTGGTGAAAATTCGTCTTGGTCTGTATCAAACTTATTTCTGGCTACTTTGGAATCATTAAATTTGTGATTTATTGATATTTATATCTCAGAACCTGAAATGCCTGTTTAATCTGCAATTTATTTTTGTACCTTTTTAATCTGCAATTTACTTTTGGCACCATAGGTTGCTATGGGCAGAAGGCTTGGTATCGAAGAACCTCATCTTATGAAGCTAATGAGAGCAACGCTTCACACGCACAATGAGTGGTTTAAGCTGCAGATGGGCAAAGATAGATTCGAAGAGTTCCTTAAAATAGACCGTCTTAAAGATGTCAATGCTCACTCTAAAAGCGATATTATGGCTGAGGCGCATGCGGATGTTTCAGCTCGTATTTTTTCTCAGACCACCTCCAGTTCGAGCAATAAGTTGCCAGAAGATAACAGCAGTCCATCTCAAGCCTCTTCAAATGAAAGCCTGTACGATGAAAATTCAATAATTAAAGTTATGGTAAGCCATGCAACTTACTGATTTACATATATGTCTTTGGAGAAACTTGCCAAAGTGATTCCCCAACTCTTAATTGGGGGCTATTTTACTCTCGGTGTCTATAAAGTTCAATTGAGTCCCAGAATCATTTAATGACGGCTAAAATGGTTCTCTATGGGGATAATTTTAGCTCATAAAGAGTTTGGGGACTAATTTGGCACTTTGATCGACTCTGGGACTAAAATGGTCTCATGGAAATAGTCAGAGGACTATTTGGGCACTTTACTCCTCCGGATGACAATGGAAGCTAGCTAATTGTGCTCACTTCCGTAAAAATATGTATTATTCTGCATTCTTGGATTATGGAGCTGTTTGGCCAAATCTTTAGTCTTGTTCTAATCGATGTGTTTGTCTGCTTCTGCTTTCTTGAACAATATAAACAAGATTTTTGGGAAAATAACCAACAACAACAACAACAACAAAGCCTTAATCCCACTACGTGGGGTCGGCTTAAACCACTCATTGTGCGTGTGAAGCGTTGCTCTCTTTTTTGGGAAAATAACCATGAGAAAAAAATTAAGTGGTGCCTAAGCAGGGAAATAGCTTTCTTGAAAAGGTAGTTTTTGTTGTTCTGATGCGGTTGCTGCTTGTTACATTTCTCTTTCAGCTGTGATCTTAGCTGTATTTTAGTATTATTATGGGCACCGAGGGTGTTTGTGGTTGTGAGGGAACCTATGGCACGCACGTAGTCACCCTTGATAACTATGGGTGGTTGTCTGGGATGACTTCTTAGTGATAATGTTTCATGGCTGAACCAACTCACCTTTTCTCAACTCGACTCAGTGTAGTGCTATAGGTAGAAGCAAGGCTAGGATCTGACCAAAAAGACGGGTGAAAAATCAATTCATTGAGTGAAACAAAAGGCCTTTTAAGTGTGATAATCCAGTCAATAAAAAATGAGCGGAAACCTGACGTTTGTAGAGATTTTTTCAATTTCTTTCATCCTCTTCAAGATTTAAGCACCATGGCACATTTTCCTAATCACTGGATATTACCCACTCGTCAAGAAATGTTTCCTGGAAGAACACCCTTTTTCTTACCATGATTAAAGGAAGCCCGACAAACTTTATCAACAATATTGGTAAAATAAATATTTTGCACTTTTCACGCTTTGGAAGAATTGCAGCTACTAGTCGTCATGCTATTGAATATCATGAAATTCAAGAAGTTGGGCCATGGGTAGATATTGATATTGATGCAACTTGTGCTAGGAAGATGGATATTGATGCAACTTGTGCTAGGAAGATGGACGGTCAGATTAGAACGTTGGCGATAGATGTTTACTGTGAATGAGTTAGCTCACTCTCAAAGTGGTCTACATCATGCATATCTCATTTTGAAGGAATGTGCTTATGCACTTAGTTGCTGGCAGAATCTGAATGATAAACTCTTTTAAGGATTTTGAACATTTTTAGAATGTACTCTTAGTCTTTCTCAGAGAAGATGTTAGCTTCCATGTTGGTGGAGATGAGTTTGGAGGTGAAGCTTGAAATATTAGCTTCTCCATCACATAAACGATAAAAATCCAGACATCAGAGAAATTGAAGCCCCAATTTTGGGAAGATGAAAAGATACTTGCATAATAGCCCAATTTTTATATGTTATTTGTCTCTTCTAATTAACAGTCTGCAATTGCATACAAGATATAGGATGGTAATCAAATATATTATGCTAAATAGTAAGGGTGCGATCGCAAAACTCTACAAGACAAACCTAAATTAATGCGACGGATGCTATGATACAACTGATGCTAGGCAATTTGAGGCGTGCACCTTGCTCTAGTCATTTGAAACTTGAGCTTAATGAGTCTCTATTAGAAATTGCGCCGAGTTACATCCATGTTCTGTAGTTTAATGTAGTGCTGGCGAGTACTTGTAATTACCGTGAATAGTCACATTGTTGGGTATTGAGGGGATGATAGCATAACGGGAGCAGCAGGGGTATGGAGATCAACGGATTCTTCTTTAATTTTCTTGCTTGAATGGCCTTATTAATGAAGATGAAATTCTTTGATGCTGTCGTTAGAGACGGTGGCTTTAGTTAAAATAAAGAGGGCATGACGATTCGAGTATGTTTGATTTTTCAGACCTATTTTGAAATTTAAATAGGACTTGAGAAGGGAAGCAATACAACCCCCAAAATTGTTACACCTATTACCTCCATTCTATGATAGACATGCATCAAATCGCCATAAAATTTGCTTTGAGAACATTGCAAGCCCTTGGAGTTCTCTCAGGTTCACCTTTAAGACCATCTCAATATCCAACCGGGAGCATTACTCGAGTCTCTCTAATGTAGCTGAGTGGACCCATCTTGATGACTGAACTTAGTTTGTTATGAGTCGAATACTTGGCGGTTCCATCTCTCAAATCCAATGCTTATTTCAATGTAACACAAGGCACATGAAAATCTGTAAAGTATCCCTCCATAAACACAAATACTCTAAAAGCTTGAGACCCATGCTTCTTCATTAATAATTGAAATGGTTTAATGAACCATGTGGCTTCTTATGTATCAACATGATAATTCATATGTTGACCTTTTCGCTGGCCTCTGCATTTATTTAAACCAATGCTTGATGACGAATATCTTCCGTTTTCCGAATTCTTCTAATGATCATTTTGCTTGAGCAAGAAATTTTCTATTGATTAGAGTAATAAAAATCTATCTTTTACATTCTTTTTCTTTTATTTCACTATGGTTTAAAGAGTTTCTTTGTATTATTCTTACATGTACTATATCCTTACAAGCATGTCCTGATGATGAGGCTATTGCTCCTGTATATTAGCATTTTCTAAAGGGGACTGATTGGGCTATTTGTTAAAATCAAATGCTGCGTCGTATTTCAGCAAAGTAGTTCAAATTAGGTAGAAATGTTATGTTTAATGGTAAATTACACGTGTGGATGAAAGAATCTAGAAGTAGAAAGTAGAGAAAAAACTCCATTAATTTTTGTTCATCCTAAACATTTTCTTGATCAAATGCTGTGCAGGAGTTCCTGGCCTTACCGAGGGCTGATGCAATCCATCTTCTAATACAGTATAACGGGAATGCCGAGACAGTCATTCAACAGATATTCTCCTAGCCTTCCACTGTACAGTTGTAGACCATCCTTCAAAGGAAAATCAATCATTCAATAGGCAATTAGGCACACCTGACGCCTCTGTTGGTGTGGTTCAGGTATTTCTTTGTTCCTCATAACGCCATCAAATGCGACATACTGTATAATTCTTTTGAATTAATATTTCCATCAGTTATTTCACATGCAGTAACATTTCAGCAAAGCTGTACATTAGTTTGTATATTATATATAACTGGGGGGGACTCGATTAAGTCGTGAAAGAAGCTGTGTTGTTTATATTACGTTTTAATTTTTATTTTATTTTATTTAATCATTTATTTGTTTTTATTATTATTAGTGTTGTCTAACATATGATAACCAGTCTGGTTTTCTTCACCTGTTTTTGCAACGATTTGACATTTTTTCCTTAAATTACGGCTTTGCGTAAAAGGGCCTATATATACCCTCATATGATGTATTAAAGTGAAATAAAAAGTTATTCACTTATCTTTCTTCAAGCACGTTTCCCTTCCTCATCTACTTCCCTATTTCTCATCTTCTTCCTGATGTATTTCCTTTAGGTGTCTGAGCGGCAAAAGCTTAAAAACAACATGGATTCGATCTCCCCAACCTTAGCATAAACAGATCAACAATCCACCACATTTTTCAACAAGATAAAGGAGATAAATATCAAGATTCAATCATAATGGGACTGGAACCTTCATTGACAATCAAGGTTATCTCTTAAAACAATTTATAGAAAGAAACTTTGTTATTGTAATTTTGTCCACCATTTCCCCTTCAATTCTCCCATAAATTCTTCACATCAGTAATATAACCGAAATATGGCATAGCTTAGAAAAGAGATTTTAATCCTCAAACAGATCAAGAATTAAACCTCAAGAACGAACTTTAAGACATTACCATGAGAGAAAACACAGTGATTCAATATCTCACTGTCATCAAGAATTTAGTGGAAAATATTGCAGCCACCGGTTCCAATATTGAAATTAAAGATATAATTCTTTATATTCTAAATGCTTACAACAAAGACATCAATGTTTCAAGGCCGCCATTGGAACACAACTAAACCCGATAAATTTAGAAGAGTCCTACTCATTATTACACAGTGAGAAATGAAACTTGGCAAATGAAACAACTAAAATAATCCAACATTTAACTTTACTGACATATAGAGGCAAAGGAGGGTGCCAAAATCAAAGGAACTTCAATAAGAACTTCACAAATAAAAAATATCAAAACAACAATATGCCAAAACCCAAAACTATTGTGACATGTCAAATTTGTAACAAAAAGGGTTATTCAGTCACTCAATATTGACACGTAACAAATCTCCAATACAAAACAAACTCCAATTTTCAAGTTACTACCCTCATGACTCAATTTAATGTTCGGCCACAAGAATGAGTTTTGGACACTAGAACAACATCCCATCTCACTCCTCATATGAGAACTTTAAAGCCAGTTCCATACACAAGATTTGCAAACCGGAGGTTGGCAATGGTGAAGTCACTGAAATCGCAATATAGGGAACGCCATTCTTCCAACACCAAACAGTAAGCTTAAACTCTCCCCCATCTTTAAAGTAAATAACATATCTCATGATCTCAGATTAGTTAAAAGACAGCAATTGTTAAGTTATCCTCAATGGTAACAATTTTAATAGTTTTAAAATTCAGCACTTAGCAACCAAAAAAATTCTTCTCACTGGAACAATTGATCAAAGGGCTTTACCCGATTATAGCCTTTAACACTGTCAAAAGCTCAAATATTTGGTATCAAAATTAGTGCACCCTCACAAGAAGGGCATGTCCATGGTCTCTCATGCTCATCCTCACCTAAAACTTCTTGTAACTACTCATCCATGTCATGATTGTTATCTAAATAAAAGTCATAAAATATCTTTCGATTGTAGTTGTACAACATATTAGATATTAGAAAGCTTACACTCAAATATTTAGGGACCTTTTCCTAATTCTTCAATAGAAGGGTACACATATTATGCTACTTTTATTGATTCATTTTTTTTTTGGGTGCATACCTTTTCATCGTAAATCTAAAGCCACAATACATTTTATTTCTCTACATAAATGTTAAAAATCAATTCAAAGCAAATATAAAATACTTTATGATTGATGGAGGAGGTGAATATATGTCAGATGCTCTTAATTTTTCTACAAGATCAAAGCATCAAATTTAATTTAGTTGTCCTCAAACTCCTGAACAAAATGGTATTACAGAAAAAAAAAAATCGCCACTTGGTTGAAACTGCTAGAACCCTTCTTAACCCAGCTCATATTTCTATCCAATTTGGATAGAAACTATACGAACAAACAATTATTAATAAATAGACTTCCCTTTACAATCACACAAAAAAATCACTTTTTCAATTATTACACAAAACTAAACCTGAGTATCAATATCTTAAAATCTTTGGTTGTCTATGTTTTCTCTACTAACCACATAATATTTCTCACATGCTCTCTCTAAAAGCTCCATGCATCTTTTTTTGGGATATTGCCAACAACACAAAGGCTATAAGTGTTTTGATATTTAGGCCAAAAAATTTCTCATCTCAAGTCATATTACTTTTTTTTGCGAACATTTTCTCTACAAACACCTCCTTCAAGTGCCCACTAATAACTCTATTATTCGTAATACTATGTCACCACCCTCTACTTATCTCACATCTACTATTACCACTTGCACTCGCTCACTTCTCATTACTTAATTTTCTCATTCCCACCTGATCACACTTAATTATTGAACCACTCCTTTCTACATTATCTTTACTACACAACACTCACACATAAAACTTCAACATCTCTGTTGAATATTATAACATGCAAATTTCACCACCCCAAGCATCATGGTTGTTAGCATTAATTTTTTATGTCACGTGTGTAAGGTGTTTATTTGATTAGCTTGGGACAATTCACAACTCATTCATAGCATCCCGTAGCTCAAGGCACCCCTTCGAAATCTCCAATATGTGTTTGGGGCACGAAACCAGGGTCTGTGACGATTCATCATTATCTTGGGGAATCCACAATTGTGTGGGCCTACTCAGGACATTGGACATGTTTGATGTCCATCATGATGTTTAGAAGTTCCTCTATATCCATTCGGAGCTTCCTAGAAGTCAAGGGAAGTCACAGACTCCTCCTACGCGTACTACGTAAAAAATAGGGTTCGGAACACCCTACTCGCGTCCTTGTCCGGAGAACCCTACCCGAGCCATAGTCTGGAAAACCTGTTGGCGACGAATTCTCCAATTAATGGATAAGCAAAATACTTATTTTTTATAGTATGGGATCATAATTTACTCCTGTGCTTGTGTATCCTTTGGATCGAGAAAATCTTCGATTCGGTGCTCCTGGTTAAAACCAACATAAAAATCATATGGTTATATGTTTGGGCTTCATGCTTTCTATGGGGTGCTTTATTGTCTGAAATTGATTAGTTTATTTTGATTGAACTGTTTTTTGTTTTTTTCTAATTTAGTCTTTTTTTTTAAAGGCAGCTTAACACTGCACTCATAAATTGATTAATTTTTCATCAAACTTTTTATTATAAGCACCTAAAACAATCGGGAAAAATTTTTCTTTTATTTGAAAACTCACTTCTCTGCTAAAAGAATTATTTAAAATATTTTCGCCTTTGAGTTTGTATCAATGATTTAGACAACAAAATCATCCTATCGATAGCATCTTTAATGGGATCGACTTTTCAAAATCTATCTTCATACGTTTTGATCATTAATGTGTGCTAAAATATTCATGAAAGTAGAATGATAAGTTAACATTTCAGCATAATCTGAGATTCTTCACGCATATATAAAAAAGAAAATTAGAGGGAAGAGACTCCATAATTTTTACATGAAAATTCTTGAAAAAAAAAAATACGGGACTTGACACAGTCGAAGTAATCTACTGTGTAATTATTAATTTATAGACTAACTCTTCTCTTGAATCAGAAAAGATGGAATTACAAAGTCAATATACAATGGTATTTCAACAATGATGGTTTAAACGAGCCGCAAAGACCATGTCAATTGCTATGAAGACAGTAACCCGACATGAATGTTGTAAATGGTGGTTGTAGCTCCAGCTTATCGATAGATGTCGTAGTTGAAAGTTGTGATAGTAGTCGGTCATATAGATTGTGGATGGTTGATTCAGACGTTTCGGTTTGCGACTAAGGCTGTAGTAGGGAACTGCAATAACGTTTGTAAGTCGCTGAGCCGCATAGGCCGTATTTATTCACAAAGGTCGTAATTATGAGCCGCAATAACGTCTGTAGGTAACAGAGGCCGGATTTGGGAGTTGAATTAGATGTGGATAATGCAGTCGTAGTTGGTTGTGTAGATCATATTGATCAGCTAGAATAATGTTTGTAGGCCACAAAGGACGGAGTTGGGAGCTACATGATTTAGAAATCACATATGTTTTAGTTGGTCACATAGGCCATAGTGGGGGGGGGGTTGTTGGGGGTTTAGTAACGTCAATTTGCCGACAATATTGTAATAAGAGGTTGTAGTTGCGGTGAACCACATAGATTGTGGGCCGTAGTGAAGAGTTGTGATGAGAAAACTTCAGAAGTTCAGAGAAGGACACATTATTTTGAGTACAATGTTTTTAAGCGGTAATTACAGGAAGTTACATCATTCGGGTGCATCGTTGAACTATATTTGGGGTGCGCCTTTAGATCGTCTTCTGACATTTCGTTACACTGTAGTCTAGGTGTGTCGTTATATCTTCTTTAGAGTGTGTCGTTATACTTTCGGGATGCGTTATTATGCCGTCTTCGATGTGCGTTGTTACACTATCTTTGAGGTGTGTTATTATTATTATTCAAGGTGTATTGTTATACCATCTTCGGGTGCATCAATATGTTGTAGGATTCATCGATCTCAGTGAACAGGGTGCGGCCAGTGGTGGTTGACAGTTGTAGATGACGACCAACGAGCAGTGATCAATGGTGGTCGGCGGCTGCGGGAGCAAAAAATGTTTATCGAGTCACTGATTCTCTATACACCTTTTATGAAGGGATAGACATTTATTTATAGAGTCTGAGAATGTCATCCTTACAACCAAGTATGAAATTTAGACCACTTTATCGAACATCCTAGAGATATTCCTTCAATCGAACAAAGTTTTGTAGATATTTGAGTGTTTTAACGATGTCAGAATCAAGTGATCTTAAACTCGTTGGATTCGTTTAGTCAATACACTTAATTTTAATATAAGTTTTTCATATTTAGAATCCCTTTGAAATTCCAATTAGGCACCAAAAACTTTCAGAAATAGCTCGACAGCTTAATCTTTTCTTGAATTGACTCCGATCGAATCAAATTTGGTTTCAAGCCGGTTAATCTGACTCTAAGTTTGCTAAAACCGATGATTTTAATTTTAATTTTAGTTTTTCTTAATAAAAAAATATTTTAAAATCTATATCAATCACTTCGAGATTTACGTCGAATAATAATTCCTTACGACTTTCATGTTGAATAATAATTTATTACTTGACCTAACAATTATAAAGCTCGAGAATTCAATAAAAAGAATCTATTCGAAGTACTATTTTATTTAAGCTTCAATCATAAGTTTAATAAAGACCTTGATGTCAAAAGGTCATCACTGACCACTCCGTACGCTTCAAAATAATTCAATCATAAAAAAAAGGGAAATTTACACGCATATCACACAATTCTTACGTGTTTTCACATCCTCCATAAAAAAAAATTAATATTTATATTTATAATATTTTAATATTAAGAACCTATGTATGAACATATGTTTTTAGATATAAACCTAGATATATAAACATAGAAAACTCCCATACACACCACACAATTTTTATGTATTTACATATCAACAAACTAATGTTTGTTATTTACATTTATAACATTTTTGTGTCATTATTGGTGATGAAATAGTAAATATTTGAGTGTTGTGAATTGTGATATTCGCCTCTTCCGGGTCCAAGACTTAAATATTGTTTTTCGGCTCTACACCCAGCCGATGTGTTATTTTTTGTCCATAACATTTTCCTCCACACAATCACGTGACGCCCTCATCACGGATCGGCTCCATCGAGGGTCCCACCATTGAGAGTCCACACACATAACAAACATTAATATACTCTGATATCACTTGTCACCTCCTAAAAGGGCTATACAGGGTGATAGGCAGCCCAGGACTTAAATACTATTTTTTCGGCCCTAAACCTAGCCGATGTGGGATTTTTTATCAGTGACATTATGTTATTAATGAAATTGAAATTTTCAACATGAATTAGTTAATTCAATTGAAATTTTATTATTTTGAGGGCGTGAGAGAAAATAATGGGCATCTTTTATCTCTTTATCATGAGCAAAGAAAAGTTTAAGGTTTAGCGACAAAATAATATAAATTAATATTTATATTTTCATAAATATTGATTTCTCAACGGTTCGAGTGCAGAAATAGTCTACATAAAATCGGACCTGCCACCGATTTGCTGTTGTACCGCCGGTCCGATTTAATTTTCTAAACGTTGATCATGAGATGATGTGTTAAACTTCTTTCATTATTAATAATAAGAATAAAAGTTATTGCCAGGGTCGCGGAATATATTGTCAGATTATTAAATAAGGTTCTGTTTGGCGCAGCTGCAGCTGAACTAGCCCAGGAAGCTGCTGGCTGACTGTTTGGTGCAGCTGTGTAAAAACAACTACAGAACAGCTATTTCTGAAAAAATGACAATTTTGCCCTTATTTGATAAAATTTTTACATGACTACTGTTTAGTACAAACTTAAATGATAACTCTTCAGAATTACATAAACACATTTCAAGTAACCGATAACATAAGAGAAAAAAAAACTCTAAAACTATTACAATGACAATTAACAAGATAATTATATTATTTTTAACATTTACACGGTGCAACTCCCGTGTCAGACTTTCTTCAAGTGATGTTCTTCATTCTCGATCAACGTCATCTGGGAAATCAATCGAATTGTCTGCCCAACGGAAGAACTTGCACTGTTCGCCGATGTTCCGTGGGCAGGTATAAAACTTCCTCCCGTAGCTGTATGTCTGACGTGACGTCATCAATGAGGGTTGGAGGCCACATTAACAGTTCTCTAAATAAAAAAGAGTGAAAAAAAAGTTCCATAGGCATCAACATGATTCACCTCACATGTTTTTTATCTTTATTTTTACAACTTTTTGAAACATTCTCCCTAACAAGTTTCACATGTTTCAAGCTTCCAAAGGATGAAAACAAATTTTTACAATTTTTTGAAATCTTCACTTTCACAAGTTTCACATGTTCCATAGAAAAAAAAAGTTCCTCACATATTTTTCCTCTTCATTTATACAACTAATTTTTACGACCAGTTTCATGCTTCCAGAGAATCAAACAAACTTTATAACAAAAAAATTAAGAGAATACCAAACAATGCCATCAGAGATAAACAAAACAATGTCAGTGATTTCTCACCCCATCAGAGATAAACAAAACAATGTCAGTGATTTCTCACCTTATACGACGCCTGCGACCTCTCGCAATGTGGATCGAAAGTAGTTGGCAAATATGAGGAAATGAGAGAGATCGGGGAAGAGGAACACTATTGGGAGAAGAGAAAGGCGGTCGGAGAAAGAGGAACGCGACCGGGAAACTCTTGCGACGGGAACCTCCTGCGATCTTGTCGGTCGGCGAAGAAGAGAAAGGAGAGATCAGTTCGGGGGGCGAATAGTTTAGGATTAAGGCAACGAGGTAAAATGAAGCGTTCCAAAGCTGGGAAGCGGGCTTCTATACGCGTTCTGCTTTCGATCGAAATCGCAGGACGCCGCTCTACCAACGCCGCCCCAAACAAGCGAAAAAAATGTCCTGATGTCGCGCAACAACGAAAACGCTCCGACAAACAGAGCCTAAGTTTTACATTTAATAAATGTTGAATTTGTTCTGATTCCGACACATGATATAGATATATAGACACACACACACACACACACACACACATTGTCATGCGGCGTACCTCGGCCTACTGGTTCACATTCACGATAAAAGAGCCCTCAGTTCAAGGGTTCGACTCGACACAATTAGCCATAAGGATGTGTTACTCGAATTATTAGACACATTAAATATGGTTGGAAACTAGTATAATAGCTTGTACCATTCCTTTTTCATATATATATATATATATATATATATATATATATATATATATATATATATATATATATATATATATATATATATATATAAAT
>JXCR01010690.1:36122-94513 GCA_002079205.1 Phalaenopsis hybrid cultivar | reverse complement strand
AATTTTTTAATCAAAGGAGAAAGCAATTTAGCGACGTGATATGATAAATGAAAACACAAGAACTTTCATTGGAAATGAAAAACAAAGTTTATACATAAGTAGGAACAAGCAAACCAGAGTATTCCACACTTTGCACCATAGAGTTCCTCCTGTTTATAACTTAACATTTGCACACACTTACACCGGTGAGAAGAAATGAAAAACACTCTCACAATATCTCTCGCTCATGCTCGCAGTGTTTCTCTACTCTCCTCTCTTTTTCACTCACTGCCCTCCATCTCCTCTCTTCATCTCCAAGTCTTCTCTTTGAAATGAGGGATGTTTATATGCTTTAAGACTCAAACCGACATGAAACATTGAAAAATTGTCTTTTTGTGTCATTGGGCGCTTAGGTGCCTTGCACTAGCGCCAAACTTCTAGCAATTTTGACTCCTTAGTTACGAGTAGACACCCATGTGCCTACTACTGGCACCAGGTTTCCAGGCCTCCAACTTAGGACAAGCGCATTGGAGCCCAACATTGGCACCAAACTTCCTGCCTCTTTGTATGTTCACGCTTGGAAAAGATGCGCCTTGACGTCCAACACTAGCACCAGACTTCTATGGTCTCTGTATTTCCATGCTATGGATAATACCATGGTGCCTAGAGAGGTGCAAGAGCACCCGACTCAAAACTACAACACTTCATTTTTTTAGCTCTTTTTTCTTCATATTTTGTTTATCATTGTTCTGTATATTGCATGAAATACTAAATACCCACGTGGAACGTAAAAAAAATATAAGATAGAAATAACATATAAATGACACACATTTGATACACATTAAATTCCCTTAAACTTAAATATCACGTGCCCTCAATTAATTCAAAATCTCAAATTAAAATTATTAAAAATTCATGATAAATTATGAATTAGGATTGCAATGTTTTTTAGTAATAAGGTAAGTAAATGATTCATGATGTACAAACCTATTCTTCAGATTGAATTTAAACTCCTAATATCTTAATACTTTTTCTTTATAATTACCTCTAAATCACTTATGTTTGATTTACTAAAAAAAGATTATTTCTCAAATATTTATAATTCAAATTACTAATCATCTAAATAATATTAATTTATTTATTTGAATACAATATTTTGATTTTAGAGTTTATGAAATTGGCTTATTTGGAATGTTCTCACATCATGGACGAATGCGGGCGAAGAAGTTATTCCATAAAGTTAATATTAGGATAGGATTTTGGAATATAGGTACTCTCAAAGGTAAATTAATGAAGTTTGTAGATATTATTATTCATTGGAATAACACTAATAAGCTGGAATAAATCATCCCCAACAACTCTCGCTAATTTCTCAATCTTGTTCGTCTAAATGCATTTTTGCTTCGTCTCAAAGGATGTTTAACATGTAAAAACATGTGTGACAATCAAATCAAGATTTTTTTCTGCCATATTGAAGTTTAACAGCCTTAGATAATTTCATTTAATATGAACATATGAACTTGTCTGTAATGCTCCATCCAAATAACATTCTATAAACAAGAATTCTCCACATCAATGTTGATTTTATTTTAAAAAAAATTATTTCATAGAAATGTCACGTGACGACAAATGCTTCTTAAAGAATTTGTAACTAATTTATCAAGGACTGTAAATATATATCAATCCTTTCATTTTGGGCAATTGGAGCCTAATATAATCAAAAGTTAGAAACAAGGTGTTGTCATATGCATCTCAAATGAAAGATTATATGGCATAACAACCACTAACCAATAGGGCACGACGATATAACATTTCAATGTGAAGCCATCAGAATACAAGTCAAACCTAACCTTACGTGCATCCACAATAAATTCAGGATGTGTACGATCAAACTATTTTCATATTTCTCCATATGTAGGATAACTCATTGAATTGATATTCCCTAATTTGTTATGATGTTATCTCATATGTGCAGTAGTACAAATAATAAACAAATAGCCTTTAGAGACATGAAATAAGTGATAGATAAAAGAGTTATTTGTATGAAACTTCTTTTCGTCTCTTCTTTTGTTATTTTAAGGTTCGAATCTAGGAGACCCACAAATCTGCGTTGAGTCTCTGTTGCATATGGCTTATAAATAACATACTTCCGTTTACACAACAATTAATATTATTTTATTTCAAATCTTATTTGAGGATCAATTTTTTCGTGCTGTATAAGTTTTGTGGAATTAAATTTTCTTAAAATTTGTTTCTTTTAATAATTTGTAAACTGATTGAAGTACTTTCGAGGTATGTTAACTTTGTTTTAATTTTCAACATTCTGAGAGTTATATATAACTCAAAATATGATGTACAAATTTTTCACAATGACTTGTGTAACATTCAGTAATTCATAAAACGCCCGAGCCACTTAGTTTGGCGGCTTTTCCTTTACTTGACTCGGATGATAAGATCTTGTTCTATCATATACCATTTTTACAAATCCACTTATGTCAAACTCAGGTTGAGGATCATAGCTTCTCGAAGGAGTAGCATTAAATATTGAAGGTCAATTTGGCCTTGTGAAGTCCAAAACCAGGTTAAAATTCTCGACGATATAATCATATATGAGTTTGTCAGGCGTTAAATTTGCTCAATTCCTGTTTTGAACATGGACTCTGAAACCTACCCTTAGATATGTAAGTCAAAAGCTGAGATGCTGCTTGCATGAAAGTCTCAACACCATTCAAGAATCATTCAGTGATTCCTTTTTTATGTGGATATAGTCTATTGTATATCTATGACATTGATGTATGAATATCTATAGATAACCTATAATTTGAATTTTTTGCGAACTGGGAGAACGAGGAAGTACTGTTAGCAAAAGAGAACAATACAAAAGGAAAAAGAAATATAGATAAGGAGATTTGAGTGATAAAAAGGGAAGATATTTTATTTGATGATGTGGCTATGCTTTTTCAAATGTCGATTAACAAATGATAAAACACCTAAATATTGGTCACATTCATAAAAGAAGTTGTCAAGAGCTGTAGACATATGTGGGTGGCCTTATAGAAAATAAAGAGCATGAAAACTCTAATACAAAACATCAAGGTTCTCTCATTTCACTATCTTCATCAATACTTCAAACAATATTTTCATAATTAGTAAGTCAGCTTAATTTTAATCACGAAAGCAACAACATCACTATTATCAATTTTTTAAAGTAAAGTTCACATTTTCATGCATAAATTCAAAGCACCAAAGTGTCATGTATATAAATATCAAAGTTAGATGTGGGATACATAAATACATAAGAGTTGTGTGCTATGTATGTGAATTTGCTTTTAAAAAGAGGAATTTACATGCATAGAACACAATTCTTATGTATTTACAAATCTTAAACCTAAAATTTCAAAATTGTACATAACATTCAAAACATAATAATACATTATCATGTATAAATTTAAAGCACAAAAGTGTCATGTATGTATGTATGAAAGTATAGGTGTGAGATATGTAAATACATAAGAATTGTGTGCTACATATGTAAATTTTCTATTTAATATTTTTTAGTTTAATTCATAAAATACATGATTCCTAAAATTAAAATTTGGGCTATCAAACTTGTTAATATGAATATTTCTCTCTTTCAAAGTGTCGTGTACCTAAATGTGAACTTTTAGGTGTGAGAAACATAAATACATAAGAATTATGCGCTAAGCATGCAAATTTTCATTAAAATTTAGGTGTTAGATATAGAATTAGGTAAGAGTTGGGTCATATGCATGTAATAATGTGATATGTCATCAAAATTTCAAATTTCTCAAAAAAAAAAAAAAAAACTAAATATCAAATTATAATAAATTTAACAATTAATTTTTTATAAAAATTTTCAATTAATAGTGAAATCGAGATTACCTATGATTTGAGAACGTGATAAATTATAAATTCTGGTGAAATTTCAGTGATGGAATTTCGATAGGCTCCGGAGCTAAGGGCGCGTGTGCAAGCAAAAATGAGAAATTTGAGACGCCAGTTTTATATAAAGTTAATTTTCGACGGCTTTCAGATAATATTTATCATAAGTTTTTAATTTTTTAATAACCGACGACTTGGGCCATCAGTCAATATATCATGCTGGTCAATTATTAAAAATCCGAAAACCTACCGTCTGACTTTTCAAGAGTATCTGGCTGTTGCTTTATAATTTTCTATGAACCAACGTTTTGGATTATCAATTATTACTTCATGATCGTTGGTTACTAGATTTATTAAAAACAAATTGTCAGATCCGCCTGAGAGCTGTCAGTTGTAATAAACATAGGATCACTGTTAAAAATAAAGAAAATATACCCACTCTGCAATGATCATAGATTTTCTCGCCATTTTTTACTGTATTTTCTTTTGTGAATATCTACTCTTTCTTTGGAGCTTAGTTTTATAAAAATCTCTCCCCCAAATTTCTTTTCAACATGAGATGGTTTGGTCAAATTAAATATCGATTATTTGATAATTCGGTTAGGAGAGTAGATATTTTAGATTCGACTTTTGCTAAAAAAGGCAAGAGGTATACCTAAAAGGACTTGGGCATGTTGTATAAAAATGATCTTAATTTATTAGAATTAAATGAAAAAATGATACTCAATAGGACTTGGTGGAGAAAAATGATTCATGTTGCCGATCCCCTTTACTATACATGCAAGTCTCAACAGGAGTGTGAAACCAATATAGCAGGGTGGAAAACATGAATATGTAATAAAAAGAGAAAGACGTCATAAACAATAAGAATAATTACATTTAAATCACATCCTTATCACTAGAAACAATAAAGTCTTAACAAATGATAAGATAAGGAAACCACATAACAATCTACCATAGAAAATAAGACATAAATTCACATGAACATAAACATCCACAACATCACTAAAGTGTATCAGGAGAAATGAAATCATAGGAAGCAAGAAATTAAGATATCATGAGTGAATAGGGGGCGACTACGAAAAGACAAGTTAATAAAAAATATAAACAATGAAAGATACATTAGATTGCCTTCTAATAATTGTTTAGTTTAATGTCCCCAGCTTGATAAAAATAAATATACGTCATACATTGTAAATCAAAGAAAAAATGTATTCAAATCACAAGATAACTCTTGAGTTGTTTCTCAAGTAGTGTTTGATTTTATATACTCAGCCTGACAGACAAATCATCCATATGATTTTTGTTCAAGATCAAGCCGACCTTTTAATAATCTTTAATTAATCACTAAATAATTTTGATGTCCCGGAGACTCTTTTATATCATTCACTATAGAACTCAAATTTTCATCTCTTTGAATTATTAATTTCTTATTTTTTAAAGTCTTCTTCAAGATCTCTTGCAATTTTGTTATTTCCATTCTAAAGCACTCTTCAGGGAATAAGTAGATGAATTTGGATAATAAATTTGAAAATTTAATTCATCATTTTGAGCTCTCAAATACTTTATGCTAATTATTAAGTCACATTGTGTCTTTCCCATAATTTGGTCTCCTGTAGTGTATGAAATGGTAAAATTATCCAGATATTTTAATTTTTGTGAGAGCTTTTTAATTATATCACTTCATTTCTCTGTCAATGCCATAATTTTAAAATTTAAATATTAGTATTTCCTATTTAAAAATTTCATGTAAATGGACATTTGGTCAATTGCTTTTGCAAATGAAATGTTAAAAGTGTACAGCTTGAACAATTCTAAAAATCTAGAGAATTTTTTGTTTAGTTTTTGTTTAATAAATCTCTGAGGAAAAGATGGTAGTGGCCTCTCTTGTTCCTTCCTAGGCGGTGAGAATGTCTTTTCTAAGTTTGTGATAGGTTTTTCACCAGGTTTTGTCGGCTTTGACTCAGACTGTTCCATTCTAGGCTCCTCCCTTTCTACCTCCTCTAACTCTTTTTTACTTCCAAGTTTAATTGCTTTACACTGCTCCTAGCATGACTTTGTATCTGATTTCTCTGTTCACTACCAATTCTTCCAAATACAATTTTTTCTCTAAATTGAGGATTATAAATGAATCTAGGTAGGTAAGTCAATCGTTGGTTAAAATTGTCTTGATTGTTCTAATTTCTTATAGAATTATGTTGGTTACTACCTTGTTGCTGGCGCCCTGCACCTTGATTATTATTATTCGAGTTAAAATTTAGGTGATTTCTCCGATCTGAGTTATAGGTTTTGGGATAAAGGTTCTTGGTTCGATTATTAATAACATTCATAGAATCACTACTAATTGTCTATAGGTATTCTCTTCTATTGCTAATGATCTTAATGTTGGATTTAAGCTTAGATTGTCTAGCTTACTCGATATAACTGCTACTTATGAAGTCATGATAGCTAACACATCGACATCATGGATACTGACCACCTTTCTAAGGTTCACTCCCTTAGAAGTCTACCGAAAATTATTGGTAGTCATCTCTTCTGTTAAAATATAGGTCTCCTCAAATGTTATTGACATTAAGAACCCCATGTTGCAGTGCTATTATAGATCTCAAAGATCCGACCAATCTATTGTAGGTATATATAATTAACCATTTAGGTGGGGCGTGGTGTGGACACTTTCTAAGTATTTCCTTAAATCTTTTTTAAGTTTCATATATGGACTCACCATCTAATTGGGTAAATGGTATAGCATCATTCATAAGTTAGTAATTTTGAATGAAAGAAAATACTTGGGTTAGAATTTTTGAGCAATATCTTTTCATATTGTGGTTGAACTAGGTGGTAAGAAGTTTAGTTAAATCTTTGCTTTATCTCGAAACAAGAACAACCTAAGCCCAACAACATCATCACAAACATCATCATACTTAAATATTGCGCAATGTTTTAAGAAACTGACAATGTGGATGTTAGGATCTTCTATAAGTGGCTCCCCAAATTGAGAATTTTGGACAATTTAAATAATTGAAGGTTTGAGTTTGAAGGTATTAACACTAATGACAGGTCTACTAATGTTGCGGTGTACTCCATCTACCAATATGAGGAGAACATTCTCATCCTTAGAGTTTGCCATTGCGCCTAGCTTCTTTTTTAGTTTTCAGATATTTTTCAACAATTTTTTTTTCAGTGCCGTACAACACTAATTCAGCATATCCAGTCCTATGTGTACGCACCTAAGGCTAATTAGTGAATGATCCTAAGGTAACATAACATACAAATAGAAGATACAATATACTTAAACAACAATCACTCTTAAGCAATAATGTGCAATAAGTCAAAAGAAAATCACAATCCGTTTTAACTTTCTAAGTTGCGAATTCAGAAGTAAATTAAATACAAAAAGTTAACATATCAACTTAGAAACTAAATTTTAAGATTTACAAAATATTGATTTTGTCTAAATTTTCTAAATTACAATTCTAGGGAGAAAACTATTTAGTGACGAGATTTAATAAATGAAAACAAAATAACTTTTATTGAAAAAAGAAAAGAAAGTATATACATAAGTAGGAAAAACCAAACCAAAATATTTCACACTTTATTCCCCTGAGAGTTCGTCCCATTTACAACTTAACATTTGCACACTTGCTCACGCTCTCAGTTTTTCTCCACTTTCTTCACTTCAGCACTCACCACACATCTTTTCTCTTCATCTCCAAGCGCTCTCCTAATCTCCAAGTCTTCTCTGAAATGAGGGATTTTTATATACTTTGAGGCGGGAACCCACATGAGCTAGGCTCCAAGTGCTGTTGCCGAAGTTCCAACAGTTTTGACTCTTTATTCTTGAACATGCGCCCTGCCGCCCAGCAGTGGCTTTAGGTTTCCAGGCTCCAGCTTGGAACGCGCACCCTGGCGCCCAGCACTCACCAAACTTTCTGCCTCTCTGTTTGTTCATGCTTGGGAAAGAGACACCCTGGTGCCCAACACTGGCTCTCTCCTTACATGCTCTTTGTACTCCCACATCTGGGAGAGCATCCTGGCGCTGGGAGAGGTGCAGGAGTGCCAGACTCAGAACTTTAGCGCTTCATTCTTTAGCTCCTTTCTCCCCATATTTTCTCCATCACTTTTCACCCATATAACTGTATAAAACACTAAATAGCTACGTGAGACGTAAAAATGAAGTTAATAAAGATAAAAGTAACATATAAATAATATGCACACTTGAAATACACATCATGAATCAAACACGGGTTGCTCGTGAATATAAAGATTACTTAAAAGTGTTAATAGTTCTAGCTTATACATGTCGCAATGCATGTATAATCATCTGCTTGAGTTGACATGATCAAACAGACCTTTATTTGACAGCTATACTTGCAGGTGTATCAGATAGCACCTGTGCTCTCTCTCTTCTGTCAACTCAGCCATGGGATGTGGTCCCGGCTTCTGCTGCCACACCAAGCTCCGAACTTGAGATGGCTCAAGCAAACATAGGAAGCAGCTATGTGAATAGTTCCTGGGCGTTCAAAGATCATGCAGCAGGTAGTGGCAGCTCTCATGAAATGGGATTCAGGCAAATCCAGGATGCTGGGAATTGCCACTTCTCAGGTGAGCTTGAGCTGGCTCCTCAGGGCAGCAGGCATTGCCCTGATGATGTCAGCCCTAGCGAACTTTATGACCACCTTCATGATTTACACTGGCCTCTTTAATTAGACCATATGCTTTAATGGTTTTTTGAGTTTCTAAACACTTTTGACCTGTTTATTCATAAGATTTTTATTGTTTTTTTTTTTAGCACGGAACTTCTCATCTGGTTGCATATCTGAGAACTAAATCCCCTTTTCAAGTATTTGTAACTGGAGTTTCATGTCTGTTGTAAAAGTTTGCACACTTGCAGAAAGATGGCATGATTTGGTTTATTAGTAATTTGCTGAAGTTTGCATACTGGTAAAGCTGGCGTGTATGGTAAAAGATTTGATTAGTATTCGTGTAAGTAGCGTTTAGCTGTTAGATATGTAATTGCCTATGTATGTAAGTGCACCTAAATATAATTTAGCAAGCAAGAAGTTTTCTTTTATAAGATATTCTTTGGGTCTTACAATTATATTCAAAAGTCTTCGTTATATCAATGGCACCCAACAATTTCCCTTAATATCAAGAATCTGTAAGACGAGTCTCAACCATCTCTCGGGATCTCTTTGTCTAAGGGCGGTTACCTATTAAATTACAATGATTTAGCCTATGTCTGATAGCCTAGCTCTGCTCTGTCGACATGAGCTCTTTTTCATGAGCATGACGTAACCTACGGAGTTTATTTTGTCGACCTTTTACCAGTAAAATATCAGCCAATCGACAACATCAAGTCTAGTCAACTGATAGACTCTACGGAACCTAGCCGACTAGTGGGCCTCACTATCTTAGCCAACCGTCAATATTCACCAAGCTTAGCCGATTGACAATGCCTACTAAGGGCTCACCTGTCCAGCCAACCGAGCCTTAGAACAGTCAGACTCTGGGCTCATATATATAAAATATCTATATTACTCTTTATAATCCCCACTAAAATGGAGACACATGTAACTTTACATATTGTACCCTCTGTTTTTCTATAAATAGAAGTTCATTTATAAATAAAGGGATACACACCCCTCTCAAAATAATGTTCATTAACATGCATTTCTCTCTCTCTCTCTCTCTCTCTCTCTCTCACACACACACACACACACACATACACACACACACACTCTCTCTCTCTCTCTCTCTCACTCACTCACTCATATTCTGCGCTCTATTCCTTAGGTGTGTGATTCACAGATAATTTCATATTCAACATCTTAAAAGGTATGGTGAGCGTGGATCATGTCAACATTAAGAAGAGGAATAACACAAGGAGAAGAAACTATAATAGAGACACCACCAACATGGAGTTCACTGGGGAGTTTGTATAACAACAAATACAAGAGTTGAAGGACGAGATGATGAACACCAACAAAGTGGAAGGGAGAAAAACCCCTGATAGGAAGTGTCGAAGACAAACGACTGAAGGGTACCTCTGCTAGAAGAAAGGGTCAGAGATGTCCAGTATCATGACGGTGCTAGGTCAATACAATTTGATAGATAATGCTTTGGGTGAATTGAGGAACCTCACCAGTTATAATCAGCAAATTTTTTAGGCTGAGCTCCCGGAAAAATTCAATGTTCCCATCTAAAATCCTACAAGGGTCTGACTTATCCAACCAACCACATTGCCTCCTTTGAGTTGACCATTTGTTTGCTGAGAATTACAAAAAATGTTGAAGTTCTGCATATTCTTCACTATGCTGAGGGAGTTGACTCTTACATGCTTTAGCAGATTGCGAGCGGGAGTAATTAAATCATTTAGAAACTTCAATTAGATGTTCATGACGTATTTTGCGAGTGCCTAGAAGCTTAAGAAGAGTTCATAAGCTCTGCTGTAGATCAGAAATGGTCAGAGTGGGAGCTCACTTTCGTTCATCACCTGATAACAGAGGGAGACGTTGGAGGTGTGGGATCTAGAACCCCCAGTAGCATACAACTTCCTGACTCAAGGGCCGAAAGAAGGATCTTTTGGCTATGCTCCAGGCCTTCTGCGATTGAAGACTTTAGTCGAGCTAGTAGAGCTAGCTAACAACCCTATCTTGCTGAGGAGTACTATTTCACCCCTACTTTCGTTATAAATAAAACCATTGCCTGCAGAAGAGGGCCTCTAGGGTTCATAGGTGGAGACTGAGGGAAGATTTGCATCCTTGAAGACAATCGGTCAGCTTGGGACAACAGGGGTTGTTAGAAGCCACAACCGAGGGATTCAAGTCCAATACTCTGATTAACGACCGCTCATTATAGCGAGCGACCGACTCATTATAACATGCGCCCATCCGTTCATCTTAAAGCACAAAAGACAACTTCGCAGCGCGTCTCAAAGATCGAGGTAGTAGAGGCCATCCAAAACAAGAATTATTTCAAGAAGGTTCCACAATTGAGGATCGAAGATTTTCTTCTGGTTCGAAAGAAATGTTGTGCATACCATAGAGACCATGACTACGATACTGAGGGATGCTGATACCTGTGTAGCCTAGTTAAAGAGCTAATTAGAGTTAGAAAACTCAATGAGTTTTTAGCACCTAAAGGAACGACTCAGAGGTAATGGAAGGCTTCGATAGAGAGAATTTCAGTCAAATTGGCCTGAGTGATTGCCATTCAGATCGTTGGAGTGGTAACGACAAACTTTGGAGGAAATGAAGATTCATCCTGATGAGCTAATCTAAAGAGGCTTGAGTTGGGAGAATTTTGCGTAGTTGTATTTGCTCCGAAGCCTAGCATCCACCTACACATTACATTCATCGATGCAGATTTGGCGCCAAGGGGAATCTTTATAATGACACTATCATTGTCACTTCCTTGATAAGCAACTACCAGATTGGTAGCATCTTAGTTGACACTGGGAGCTCTGTGAACAGTATGTTCAAGTCACTGTTAACCAAGATAGGACCTAAGGGCAACCGATTGGCTAAGTCGTTCAAACCACTTTACGGCTTCTCAGGCGAGAGAAAGGAAGCCTTAGGAATAATCGCCTTTGTAGTCACCTAAGAAGGTGAGAAGCTGTTCACTTATATGGAAGATTTTCTGGTTGCTGATTCACCGCAAACCTACAATGTCATCTTCATTTGGCCACTACTCAACGACTTAAAGTTCATGGTCTCAATGTACCACGTTATGTAAAATTTTTAAGCAATGGAGAGGTCATCACCGTTTGGGGCAATTCGGAGCAGTCCCAAACTTGTTACCTCTAGGAAGTCGAAAGAGTAGAGCAGGAACCGCTCGACATTCAAAACATGCATGAGGGGGTCTTGAGGCCAACATAATCACCCACTAAATCCTTGTGGTTGAAGGTGAACATTGTAAATTTATTGATAAGTGAAGCTTTTGATGCAAGATCAAAGGACGTGCTTTAAACCCTCCAAAAGCACCGAGACGTCTTCACCTGGTCAGCCATAGAGATGTAAATGATACCAATTGACGTTTCTTGACATGGATTGAATATCAATCCCACTACCTGGCCAATGAAGCAAAATATGAGAACTTCATCAATCACCTTTATAGAACCAATATGAGGGAGGTGCATTATTATAAAAGGTCGGCTACATCCGAGAGGTGCAGTACCTGGCTTAAGTGTCGAACGTGGATATGGTGCAAAAGTCTAACAACAAATTGAGGACATGAGTTGACATCATCAATTTGAACTCTACATGCTCGAGGGTAACTACCTGCCATTAAGGATCCACATGTTGGCAGGCTCAACGGTCAGCCACTTCGTGATAAGTTTTCTAGATGCCTTCTCTAGGTACCACCGGATTGTGATGCACCCGGTCGATGCAAAGAAGATAGCCTTTATAACCAGTAAGGGTGTCTTTTATTATGATCTAATTCTTTTTTAAGCTTAAAAATAATGAAGTTACTCAGCAATAGCTCATGAATATAATATTTACTAAATAAAGGGTAAAAATATGTGGATGATATGCTAGTTAAAAATAAATCTATCGAATAACACCTAAACGATCCAAAAGAAAAATTCAAAACCCTTCTAAAATATAATTAGAGATTGAATCCACTCAGATGTATCTTTAGGGCCTCACCTAGAAAATTTCTCTACTATCTCTTAACCCTTGAAGGAATCAAGGCCAACTCGAGAAAAGTACATGCATTGTTAGACATGCCTTCCTCTCGGAATACCAAAGAAGTATAGAAGCTAACCGGTCGAATCACAGGTCTGAGTTGGTTCATTTCCAAATCAGGTGACAATTGTGTGACATTCTACAAAACTATAAGCAAAAATCTTTGAATGATCAGTTGAATGTGAGCATGCATTCTAGAAGCTGAAAGATTCTTTAGTATTGCCACCACATCTTCAGAGTTCGAAGCTGAATGAGAAACACTCTGTACATTGGGGTTGAGCCAGAGGGCGTCATCTCCATTTTGGTCTTAGAGGAGTTGGGGAAGCAGTTCTCAGTCTACCACACCAATAAGGTCCTCCGAGATGTAGAGGCCAAGTACCCAATTATGAAGAAGTTAACATTTGCTCTTGTTGTTTCTGCTCATTAGCTCTAACCATATTTTCAAACTCATCTAATTTTAGGATCATTGATAACCCTTTCAAGTTCATTCTTACTTGGCCGGAACACTCTGATCGACTCCTCAAGTGGGAGATAGAACTAAAAAAAATTGACATCTCTTATGTGCCCCATATAGCATTCAAAGTACAGGAGATAACATATTTTTTGACAAACATTTTCGAGCAAAGTGAGTCAGGGAAAGAAATAACTACTGACATATAGACTTGAGTGCTTCACATTGACATAGTTTTGAGCCAAACGAGAGTGGGGCCTGATCTCAATTTGACAGTCCAACCGGAAAACAATTGTACAACTCAATTGAAGTAAAAATCAAAGTCACAAACAATCATGTTGAGTATGAGACCTTAATCACCGGGCTGTACTTTGCTTATGAGATGGGCACTTGGCACCTTCTGATAAAATCTGATTCATAGCTTTTGCTGAACCAAGTAAATGATGAATTTGAAGCTAGCCATGGCATGATGGCCAGATACTTTGATAAGGTGAATATTGCAATATGAAAGTTTGCAAGCTTCAAAATCAAGCACATTGCTAGAGAGTAAAATCATGTGGCCAACCTCCTCTCTAAGTGCATCTGCCTAGGAGAAGAGATGCTCTAAAGATTGACCATGATATTATGGCCAAATACTTTAGTAAGTGCATCCACTTGGGGGAAAGGATACCCCATTGAATAATATCAGGCAATGGAGTCAAAAATAAAAGGATTGAAAAGTTGGATGTATCACTACCACTATTTTACGACCACAAAGATATTAGAGGAAGTTACTAACCCAAGAAGTTTCAATTGCAAGGTCATGCAATATCACTTGATCAAAGGGAAGTTTTTTTTAAAGTCAGCTACTTTACTCTACTTGTGGTGCTTAAGGGAGATTTAAACAAAAGATGTTCTCCAAGAGATATTCTCAACAACCACCCACTTTTTAGATAAAAAGATGAATGAGACAAATGATATGACCTAGAGCAATGACATGGTGAACGAAAAAAGTATCTAGGCCCTGTTGCTAGGAATAATAAATTTTGATTCTTATTAATAACACTTAACCAACCAACCAGCTGACCATCTGCTTTTACTTGCATTGAATGTTGGATCATTCATGGGGGATAAAAAGACATTAAACTCACCTTATCATGAATAGATTTTATCCACTAAGTAAATGTAGATATATATAAAATACTCTCTGATTGGCTTTCTTCTTTCCTTCTACTCTATAAAAATATATAAGCTTTGATTTCATCTCCTTTTATTATTTAATAAGAAAACTCTTGCCTTTTCTCTTTTTGGTGTTGGAACTGAGGAACTAGCTATAGTGATTTCTATAATGTTTGAAATAGACTAATACATGTACATGCTTTTGAAAACATCCAGATTTGCTATCAAATCAGACAAAACATTCATTCGGGGTTTTTTAAAAAAATCTAATTTTCACTAGTAACTACACCTACTTATTGTGGGAGACGTGTCCTTGCAGTTTGGGTGGTCAACTGCTCTACTGCCATGCACTTGCTTTTGGTTGCCTATTAGATCCTACCACCATCCATAAGCTCGTCGAACTCACTACCTGACACTTTTCTAAAAAAATAGTCCTAGTCAAGGCTACACGTAACCAAACAAAGACCTAGCTACAAAATGGGGAATGCTTTTTTCCCCAAAATTTGTTGCATCCAACATGGAATCAAAAGTGTCGCTATGACAAATGACAGATTAGGAAAAGAGCAACAAAGGCAAAAAGGCCTTACTAGACATGTATATGAAATGTGCTCATTTGTCATCTTATTTTTATCTCTTTCTATGTTTATTTTTTGTTTTTTGAAAGGTTTTAGTGTTATTTTGAGGGACTCAGGTAAGGAGGTGGATCGAAGCTTAAAATATCTCAAAATTGTGCAAAGTGCTGGAGTAGTACCTAGGCACTAGGCACCCAAGGATGAACTTTTCCAGCAAATTTTACCTCCCAGACAGAGTACTCAGAACGTAGGTGTCAACATACTAGCACCTAGGCACTAAGACTGGTCGCATAGGAGCCTAAAGTAGGCAATGTTTGTGCACAAAACTGAGCGGTTGGAAAGTAGGCACAGTGATATTGGCACTGATGCACTAAAGACTGGGCATCTAGGCGCTGTCTTTGGGTGTCTAAGCCCCAGTTTCCACCCATAATTTGTTCAAAATATAGAGCATCTAGAAAGTAGGCTCTTTGACTACAACAAGTAGAGGCTACACCCAGAGCACTTGAGCCCCACACATGGGAACCTGGCCATCTGAAGCGTTAAACCCAGACTTTGTCACCATCACCTAGGCGCCAATTCACGTGACTTGACAGTTTTTGCAATTGGGACGTAGTTCTTTGTTGAGAGAAGTATTTAAATGCTTAATTTAAAAGATCGAGGGTCTTCTCTGCCATTTTGAAGCATGAAGAAGTTGAGAAGGCCAATAAAAATCTGTAAGGTATTTTTGAGAGAAGTAAAGAGAGTTTTGAGAGAATTAATGGGTTTAAACTTTATGCTTGTGATTTTATCATCGTGCTCTAATAGGGAAGGATATAAGTACATTTAAGTTTGTGTTTCTACTTGAATTTTCTTGTAAGATTTTGTGTATGGTTTCTCTGCTTTGATGGGTTTTATCATGATTTGGGAGTAATTCTCTTATTTATTTCCTGCCTTAGAAATGTGGTAGAATAGGATAAAGATTTTCATTTTGATTTGCACTGAAATTTTCTTCATTGTGCCATGTTAACCTTTTAAACATCATTTACATTTGTTGGCAAGTAGGATAATTAAAATTCTTGTAAACTTTGAGATCTGAATGGATACTTAGGGGAACAAAAGGTTAACCACATAAACTCATTGGAAAAGGGATACTGCCTTTGAGCATTGTGCAAAAATTTAGGGAGATAAGAAGGAATTTGCCCTTGGTTGACACTAAGCTTCAATCACTTTCTTGATTCTAATCATCACTAGACCAATTGAATGAGGAAATCTCTCATAACTTGCAATGCTAAAGTAGACTTCTTTTTTAAAATAGTTTAGGCCGGGAAATTTTCTTAACTTCAAAAACATGGGCCATTCAGGCTAGAACCGAGTAAACTATAACTTTTTTGTATTGGAATTTAGCTTGTTCTATGCGGGATCAATACATGGAATTTAATATTATATATTATTGATATGACACGTATACTTATGTGAGTCGCCAGTGCTTCGTCGCAATTGGTTCGTATTAAGTTTTTGACACCGCTATTGGAGAACGATGTTAAATTTCAAGTTAGAAAAACTGTTGTCGAAATTTTAGGGTATAGACTTGAAAATCATAGTGTTACACCGTCATTTGCTTTTTAGCTTTTCTTTTTTGTACTATTCAAAAATATCTGATTAGTTGTTGCATGTTTTACTACTAAATCTGAGCACATGTATATTACTTTTTTTGTATTGTAAAACATATGTTATTTATTTGCTTTCCATCTTTGCACTTGTGTTGCTAGTGTTTGTATCTATTGAAGTTTGAATTTTGCTTGAAATGGATTGCATTTTTTTGGCTTAAGTTCGCTTAACTAGTTCAGAGTAGTTGGTGTATGCGTAGAGCTAGACCTTCGAACCTTGAAAATAAATTAAAAAGGCTTAAAAAAAACTAGGAGACATATCCCATATATCTCAGGATGAACCCAATGCTCATAAACCTAAAATTTCTATACCACTTAGGGAATTCCCAAACCATATGGTAGATGAAATTCATTTAAGTATCAATACACCTGTCGTAGAAGCCAACTCATTTAAACTCAAACTTTACATCATTCAGATCATACAAAATAATTAGTTTAGGGGGACACCCATGGAAGATCTCAATCTCTATTTATCAAGTTATCTATAACTTTGCATCATATTTCACTATAACGGTGTCTCCAATGATGGTGTTAGACTTAGACTTTTTTCTTTCTTACCAAGGGATAAAGCTAAAATGCGGCTAAATTTCTTAGCTCCCGTGTCTATCACTTCTTGGTATGAATTGTTCTAGAGGTTCTTAACGAAATATTTTCCACCATCCAAAATGACAAAACTTAGGAATGACATTACCTCTAGCCAATTAGATGAAAAATTAATTTATGAAACATGAGAGAGGTTTAAGGAACTCCTTAAGAAGTTTCCCCCACCATTCAAATCTTTCAAACATTCTACAATAGTTTGGTAGGATTCCTTTGGTTTATCATAGATGTCTCAATAAGAGGTTCCCTCATGTCCAAACACTGTGACGAGGCTTATTCATTGATCAATGAGATGTCAACTAATAACTTCCTATGGCCATCTGATAGACTGAACCCTAAGAAGGTAGTCAATATTCATGACACAAACCTTTTATCAATCTGAACATCTCAAGTGACGACTATCTATAGGAAGCTAGATCACCTAGGGTTGAATACACCATCAAGATCTCCAATCATAGAGGGGAATACTTATGGACTACTGGTAGATCTTAATGCATTTCCCATATCGATTGTGAATGTCATAAACATTATGTTCAATAACCCATACTCCAATACCTACAATCTTAGTTAGAAAAATCACCCTATTTTTCACTAGAACTATAGTAACCCAAGTGTTGGAACCTAGTAGTGGGGTAAAAATCAAGCTAATCAAATAGGGAATTTGAGTAATCTAGGTAGTGGCAATCCTAATTAGACTTACCCTTCATGATTCAATTCAAACCCTTACTTTAAGAATAAGATGCTATCATTAGAAGTAGTGTTGTAGATGGGGATCAACTGCAGAGTCATGTTGTAGCTATTAGATATTTAGAAAATCAGTTAGGTCAAATAGTAAATTCTTTAAGTAATAGGCCTTAGGAAACCCTTCCTAGCATAACTAAAGTAAATTTTAAGGAGAAAGTTGATTGGCATGTTAAGACTATTAAGTTGAGAAGTGGGAGAGAACTAGGAGAAGTGAATAGGAGGGAGCCTATAGAAGAATAAGCCAATCATGAGGCTGAAGGATTTAATAAGAAACCTACCAGAACTTAGGAAGATCTGACTCATCTCCTAGGATGGACCTAGAAAGACAACCTCTGCCATTTCCTCTAAGGCTACATGCACGTAGAGCGTAAGGCAAGTGGGTGGTAACCTACAAAGAAAAAAGTCGACTTCCAAGGGAAGGACTGCCCAAACCTGGAGGTTAACACACGAAGCGTAAGGCAAGTGGGTGTTAACCCACAAAGAAGGCTAGTTGATTTCTGAGGGAAAGACTGTCTGGACTAGGAGGTTGACGCACGGAGCGTAAGAAAAGTGAGTGGTAACCCACAAAGAAGGTGTGGCGACTTTCAAGGGAAGGATTGTCTGGATTTGAAAGTCGATGTGTAGAGCACAAGGAAAATGGGTGGTGACCAACAAAGAAGGCGTGTCGACTCTGAGGAAAGGACTGCCTGGACGTGGAGGCCAGTAAATCGAGTGTAAGGTAAGGGGGTCGTATCCTACAAAGAAGGCAAGTCAACTTTCGAGGGAAGGACTACTTGGACCCCTAGTTTGAATTGTAAAAAGTAAGGCAAGTAAGTGGTAACCCACAAAGAAGACAAGTCAAATTCTGAGGGAAGGATTGCTCGAACCTGAGGATGACGTGTAAAGCACAAGATGAATGGGTCGTAACCCACAAAGAGGGTGAGTTGACTTCCAAGGGAAGGACTGGCTGGACATGGAGAATATCGTGGATAACGTAAAGTAAATGGGTGGTAACCCATAAATAGGGCAAGTTAGCTTTCAAGGGAAAAACTGTCATGGACCCAAAGGTCTACACATGAAGCCTAGGAGAGATGGGTGGTAACCCACGAAGAAGGCAAATCAACTTTTGATGGAAGGACGGCCTAGTCCCGAAGTCCAACACATGGAGTATAATATGTGGGTGACAACTCACAACAAAGGCAATTTGACTTTTGAAGGAAGGAATGCCTCGAACTCATAGTTCAACACATAGAGCACAAAATAAGTGGGTGGGTGTATGTTGTGAGGTATGCCCATTAGGCTTCTAAAAGCTTTGAATGCCATATATATATATATATTTTTTTTAGCATTCAAGATTTTTTGTGAGTCTTATGAGGATCCTTTTAGAATCCTCAGCTAAGTCGTTATCGAAAATGATTTGGTGTGGCATACCAAATCAATATGGTACGAGGAGCTCCTGTTGAGGAATCCTAAATTCATTACCGTATACACCATATACACCATGCAAAGCATAAGATTTCTAAAATTCAGGCCTAGGTGAAATTTTCCTTAGTATTATCTTCCCTAAGCTTTTTCTTTTAATTCATTTCATCCTTAGCATAAGTAGGCCTCATCTAGATGTCAAGAAATTATTTTTGTTTTGGAGATGTTTTTAAATCAATTACTAATTTATCAACCATCCCAATGTAACTTAACAATTTTTTGAACATAATCTTCTAAGGATTTTATCAAGAAAATTTTAAAATCAGAAAGTTCTTTATATTATAACTTTTGATTTTTCTACTCTCCTCAAGCTTCTTCTCAGAAGTGTTGGTCAGTTTCTAGTTCCGTAGCCTTTCACACATTTTGTTTTCCTAAGAATCATTATATTTGGTAAAGCTTCCTTTTTTGAATGTTAGTTTTCTTTTTAACTTTGAAATTCTCCTGAATACAGATTCTTAAAGTTTTATGATCAATTACTTGTTAAGCTTCCATTGGTTTAGTTGAATGGAAAAGCAAATAATCTAAATTGTCTCTGAAATAACTCACATTTTAATGACACACGTGATCATTCTGAGGTGTTCTCAGGACTTAGGTGTATGTTCATTAAAGTGAGGAATTCAGGCTTGTTGGTTTGATTTACATTTTTTGAAAATAGTATTTAATTTAATATACATGCAATTTTGATTTTTTTTTAAAATAATATTTTAATTTTGAAAATGAGACCAAACAGATCTCACTCATTTAATAGTTTAAATAACTAAGCACCGCACCACAAGCAATGCACCTATCCTGAGGAATAGACACATTTCTTGTTACTCGATTATATAAACTAAAAAATTTATGACATCAATTTGGTATGCGAACCTTTTATATGTTGACGGACAAGTTCTCCTATATAATATAAGGATTGGATAAGGTTTATATTACCGGGTTCTTTAGTTCCCTATAGAGGCAAGCCTCTATATTTAATTACATCATAAGTGACCGAAGTCACTTAATACAACTCTCAATAATAATATGAAGGTATTTGTCTTCAAGATTTCAAAGTTTTAGCTTTCAAGGTTGGACATAGAAAATTAAATGGGAGTGGGTCAAATAAGAACAATTATTTTTAGGGATCCAAAGGAAAGAAAAAGTAGGAGATGTCGCAAATCTTGAGGAGAACCTCGATGACATCCCAAACTATCCTAATATTTGGTTTTGATTTTGAAGAAGATGTTATTTTAATATTTCAATTCTGCAGATTTTATTATTTTATGGCTTACTTTTACATAATATCTGATCATGCAAATAAACTAAAAGATAAGAGGATTTATGTCATACTGAATGATGACATCAGAACCCTAAAAGAGTTAGGACTTATATTGCACAATATGATTGTACAAAAGCTTAAAGATAAGGTGAGAATTTATATCATGCTAGGTAGACAACTTTAAAATCCTATGACTTGTTGTTTAAACTAGTAAGGGTTTAACTGAAGTAGACCTCTTTTGTTCTCTTGAAGATGTTCTTCTGTGTGTTGTGACATTGTCGTGCTACCCATAAAGTCTGCTCTAAGCTCTTTGCTATAGTGGTAGCTCCAATGTTTATGGTTTGTGTATCATATTATGTTATTGTTAGTTTCTATTATTAGAGTGTCTTGGAGGGATTTTAGTTTAAGTTAAGCAACACCGGTCAAGATCACACGGTTCCATTGTTATGATATCACTATTTTCTTTTAAATTTATTGAGTCTAAACGAGCTATTAGGCTCATTTCGACTGGAGAATTATCGTTAGCAATTTTGTGTTACCTCATCTGAGAATTTCTTGTAAATTCAAAAATGGTAGATTAAGTATGTTCAAAAGGATTAATTTTTTTTGTGAAAGTATATTTTTGTTTTGCAAGTAAAGCATGCAGAGTAAGGTGACAATAAGATAAAATAATAAAATTGCAATAAATAAACTGTAAATGTGTACCTAGCATTTCTACTGCTGCTGCATGGTTATTATCATAAACATATTATAGATGCAAGAAATTTAACTACATTATAAGAAAATCCGATATAAGGAAATTCAAACTAATGGTAGAAACAGGAGTAAGACAAAACACGACGTCACATATGAAAGACTGAGATTGAATGTAAGAATTTAGTAAAGGTAGGGAATTAGAGCTGGGTTGTGTGCTTCATAATTCCAACTTTGGATAATAGCTACCAACCCAACAATTCAAGAAGGGGCAATTCTTAACCTCAATTCAAATGATTAATCTGTGGACCTTTATGTGTTTTCATCAAAATTCTTTTAATTTTTTTTCATGCACGTATAATTTACTTTGACAAGCAAAAGTAAGCCCATCACGAAAAGGGATTTTTGTTTTCTTATATTATAGGTGTTCATTTTTTAAAATAGCATAGTCCACAGACTAATTACTCTAATTAGACTAGGACTACCGACAACCTAAGAGTGTTAGAGATAACTCTTACCAATGTTGGTGAATAGTATCATCAGTCTCATCATCTCTCCTTATTGAGGTTCCTTGAGGTAGGAGATACTATTCTGAATCCCACTTCATTTCCCTCACTTAACACTCATAAGCAATGTCGTTATCGCCCTTGCCACCTAGACCTTCTACTTACACAAGCTCAGTGATTCACATGTGACATTAACAAATATCTCCAGTTGATCGTAGGAAGTTGAATACCATATCAAAGACGCAAATCCTTGAGCATTGGGCTACAAAGGTAGGATAAGCAGTGTAGGGTATTTTATTGGAAGTGTGAATTAACGGGTCCCGAGTCATACCTTGTGGGTCACTAAAATTTTGAGGATGATTTTTTCAATAAAGCATACTTGGTCCATATGTCCTTCAAAATATCCAAAAGATTGCAAAAGTGTTTGGGGCATGAACCTAAACATCTTTTAAATCTTCTGAACCATTTCGAGTTCATTTGGAATTTTCATCTTATTGAATTAATCATCCCTGGTTAAATTAGGATTAAGTTGTGGTGCTTTAACTTATGCTCAGTGAACTTTAATGTTTTAATTATCCCATGAGTTGGGTAACTAGGCGTTCATTTGATGTTTCATTTAGGAATTATGTGGATGGACGCCCTTAAGGACAAACTAAGTTATTAAGTAATCCTCACATCTTCAATTGAAATTGAGCTTTTAGTGTTTTAAAGATGTTATGACTTATTTTATTTTCTTTTCTAAACCCCATCAATTGATTCTAGATCAAGCCTAGCTCACCATTAAGCTCTTAAATACCTTAAGGGTAGATTTGTAATTTTGAAAAAAATGTTTAAATGAAATGACCTTAATCCTAATTAAAAGATTGTATAATCTCTTAATCATTGGTTTGGGGCCTAAAATTAGTGTGTTCTCATCTTCCTAAACCAAGTCCTTCACATTAAGATCATCCAACTTAATTCACTTCCAATACCACAACAATTTAGAAAATTACATTTTTACCATTTCATATAAAATAACATGAATTGATTTCTAACCTTTAACACTTTATGTTCAATCATTTAAGTGAGTTAATTATGATCAATATTACTCATTTACCCTCTAGTTTGGCCTAAATTTTAATTAAAGTTCAAAATTCCATAATTATCATTTTTCCTTTAAGGCCTTCCACTTCTTAATTCCCCAATTTAACTCGACCTTGAAATTTTGTTGTTACCCTACTCATGGGTTAATTAAATAATCGTATGAGAATTTATATTTTTCTATTTTTTTAATTTTTAGCATTTATTTTAGTCTAAAAATAGAAAATTTCAATGTTAATTAATTTAGCCAACTAAGACATACCATCTGTCCTTAAGAAGTTTTTCCAAGGTTCACTTAAGTCAGAAGACCATTATCAATAATTTTTGTGAAATTTTAAATTATATTTTAATTTTTATGATTTTTAGTTGATTTTAATGAATAAATAAAAATAAAATATATTTTTATTTTAAAAATGTATATTTTTTATATTTTTTGTAAGTCTCTCTGACTTTAGATGCTTAAAGAAATTATTTTCATATTTTTGTGATTTTTATTTTATTTTTTATAATTATTTTTTTCACAAATATGGAAAAATACATTTAAATGTTAAAATACACATATTTGTACCTTTAAAAATTTTCAAATACATCTCGAAGTTGTTCTCTGTAGTTAGGATGATATTTGTGACAATTGAAAATATTTTCTTATTTTTCATAATTTTTTATATTTTTAAATATTTTTAAATTTAGAAAAATGCAAAAAAATTAACTTTTTATTTTTAAACTTAATTTTATTTTTCCTAGGTTCCTCTGGTCTCANTATATATATATATATATATATATATATATATATATATATATATATATATATATATATATATATTAGCATTCAAGATTTTTTGTGAGTCTTATCAGGATCCTTTTTGAATCCTCAACTAAGCCGTTATCGAAAATGATTTGGTGTGGCATACCAAATATGTCTGGTACGAGGAGCTCCTGTTGAGGAATCCTAAATTCATTATCATATACACCATGCAAAGTATAAGATTTCTAAAATTCATGCTCAGGTGAAATTTTCCTTAGTATTATATTCCCTAAGCTTTTTATTTTAATTCATTTCATCCTTAGTATAGGTATGCCTCTTCCAGATGTCAAGAAATTATTTTTGTTTTGGAGATGTTTTTAAATCAATTACTAATTTATCAACCATCCCAATGTAACTTAACAATTTTTTAACATAATCTTCTAAGGATTTTATTAAGAAAATTTTAAAATCAGAAAGTTCTTTATATTATAACTTTTGATTTTTCTACCCTCCTCAAGCTTCTTCTCAAAAGTGTTGGTCAGTTTTCTAGTTTCGTAGCATTTTACACATTTTGTTTTCCTAAGAATCATTATATTTGGTAGAGCTTCCTTTTTTAAATGTCAGTTTTCTTTTTAACTTTGAAATTCTCCTGAATATAGATTCTTAAAGTTTTATGATCAATTACTTGTTAAGCTTCCATTGGTTTAGTTGAATGGAAAAGCAAATAATCTAAATTGTCTCTGAAATAGCTCACATTTTAATGACACACGTGATCATTCTGAGGTGTTCTCAGGACTTAGGTGTAGGTTCCTTAAAATGAGGAATTCGGGCTTGTTGGTTGCTTTAGTTTGATTTACATTTTTTGAAAATAGTATTTAATTTAATATACATGCAATTTTGATTTTGTTGAAAATAATATTTTAATTTTGAAAATGAGACCAAACAAATCTCACTCATTTAATAGTTTAAATATCTGAGCATCACACCACAAGCAATGCACCTATCCTGAGGAATAGACACATTTCTTGTTACTTGATTTGTATAAACTAAAAAAATTATGACATCCATTTGGTCTGCAAACCTTTTATATGTTGACGGACAAGTTCTACTATATAATATAAGAATTGGATAAGGTTTATATTACCGGGTTCTTTAGTTCCCTATAGAGGCAAGCCTCTATATTTAATTACATCATAAGCGACCGATGTCACTTAATACAACTCTCAATAATGATAAGAGGTATTAGTCTTCAAGATTTCAAAGTTTTAGCTTTCAAGGTTGGACATAGAAAATTAAATGGGAGTGGGTCAAATAAGAACAATTATTTTTAGGGATCCAAAGGAAAGAAAAGTAAGGGATGTCACAAATCTTGAGGAGAACCTCGATGACTTCCCAAACTATCCTAATGTTTGGTTTCGATTTTGAAGAAGATGTTATTTTAATATTTCAATTCTGCAGATTTTATTATTTTATGATTTACTTTTGCATGATATCTGATCATGCAAATAAACTAAAAGATAAGAGGATTTATGTCATATTGAATGATGACATCAAAACCCTAAAAGAGTTAGGACTTATATTGTACAATATGATTGTACAAAAGCTTAAAGATAAGGTGAGGAAGTCAACTTTGAAATCCTATGAATTGTTGTTTAAACTAATAAGGGTTTAACTGAAGTAGACCTCTTTTGTTCTCTTGAAGATGTTCTTCTATGTGTTGTGATCTTGTCGTGCTACCCATAAAGTCTGCTCCAAGCTCCTTGCTATAGTGGTAGCTCCAATGTTTATGGTTTATGTATCATATTATGTTATTGTTAGGTTCTATTATTAGAGTGTCTTGGAGGGATTTTAGTTTAAGTTAAGCAACAACGGTCAAGATCACACGGTTCCGTTATTCTGATATCACTATTTTCTTTTGAATTTATTGAGTCTAAACGAGCTGCTAGGCTCATTTCGACTGGAGAATTATCGTTAGCAACTGTGTGTTACCTCATTTGAGAAATTCTTGTAAATTCAAAAATGGTAGATTATGTCTGTTCAAAAGAATTAATTTTTTTTGTGAAAGTATATTTTTGTTTTGCAAGTAAAGCATGCATAGTAAAGTAAAGTGACAATAAGATAAAATAATAAGATTGCAATAAATAAACTGTAAATGTGTACCTAGCATTTCTACTGTTGTTGCAAGGTTATTATCATAAACATAGTATAATTGCAAGAAATTTAACTACATTACAAGAAAATCCGATATAAGGAAATTCAAACTAATGGTAGTAAACAAGAGTAAGACAAAACACGACGTCACATATGAAAGACCGAGATTGAATCTAAGAATTTAGTAAAGGTAGGGAATCAGAGTCGGGTTGTGTGCTTCATAATTCCAACTTTTATAATAGCTACCAACCCGACAATTCAAGAAGGGGCAATTCTTAACCTCAATCCAAATGATTAATCTGTTGACCTTTATATGTTTTAATCAAAATTCTTTGTATTTTTTTTCATGCACGTATAATTTACTTTGACAAGTAAAAGTAATCCCATCACAAAAAGTGATTTTTGTTTTCTTATATTATAGGTGTTGTTCTTCTAAAATAGCATAGTCCACATGCTAATTACTCTAATTAGGCTAGGACTATCTACAACCTAAGAGTGTCAGAGACAACTCTTACCAATGCTGGTGAATAGTATCATCAGTCTCATCATCTCTCCTTATTGAGGATCCTTGAGGTAGGAGATACTATTCCGAATCCCACTTCGTTTCCCTCACTTAGCACTCATAAGCAATGTCGTTATCGCCCTCGCCACCTAGACCTTCAACTTACACAAGCTCGGTGATCCACATGTGATATTAACAAATATCTCCAGTTGCTCGCAGGAAGTTGAATACCATATCAAAGACTCAAATCCTTGAGCATTGGGCTACAAATGTAGGATAAGCAATGTAAGGTATTTTGTTGGAAGTGTGAATTAACGGGTTCCGAGTCATACCTTGTGGGTCACTAAAATTTTGAGGATGATTTTTTTCAATAAAGCATACTTGGTCTAAATGTCCTTCAAAATATCCAAAAGATTGCAAAAGTGTTTGGGGCATGAACCTAAACATCTTTTAAATCTTTTGAACCATTTCGAGTTCATTTGAAATTTTCATCTTATTGAATTAATCATCCCTGGTTAAATTAGGGTTCAGTTGTGGTGTTTTAACTTATGCTCAGTGAACTTTACTGTTTTAATTATCCCATGAGTTGGGTAACTAGACGTTCATTTGATGTTTCATTAGGAATTATGTGGATGGACCCCTTTAAGGACAAACTAAGTTATTAAGTAATCCTCACATCTTCAATTGAAATTGAGCTTTTAGTGTTTTAAAGATGTTATGACTTATTTGATTTTCTTTTCTAAACCCCATCAAGTGATTCTAGATCAAGTCTAGTTCACCACTAAGCTCTTAAATACCTTAAGGGTAGATTTGTAATTTTGAAAAAATGTTTAAATGAAATGACCTTAATCCTAATTAAAAGATTTTATAATTTATTAATCATTGGTTTGCGGCCTAAAATTAGTGGGTTATCATCTTCCTAAACCAAGCCCTTCGCATTAAGGTCATCCAACTTAATTCACTTCCAATACCACAACAATTTAGAGAATTACATTTTTACCATTTTATTTAAAATAACATGAATTGATTTCTAACCTTTAACACTTTATGTTTCAATCATTTAAGTGAGTTAATTATGATCAATATTACTCATTTTCCCTCTAGTTTAGACTAAATTTTAATTAAAGTTCAAAATTTCATAATTATCATTTTGCCTTGAAGGCCTTCCACTTCTTAATTCCCTCAATTTAACTCAAATGACCTTTAAATTTTGTTGTTGCCCTACTCATGGGTTAATTAAATAATCATATGAGAATTTATATTTTTCTATTTTTTTTAATTTTTAGCATTTATTTAAGTTCAAAAATAGAAAATTTCAATGTTAATTAATTTAATCAACTAAAACATACCATTTGTTATTAGGAAGTTTTTTCTAGGCTCACTTATGTCAGAGGAGCATTATCAATAATTTTGTGAAATTTTAAATTATATTTTAATTTTTAAGATTTTTAGTTGATTTTAAAGAATAAGTAAAAAGAAAATATAATTTTATTTAAAAATGTATTTTTTTATATTTTTTGTAAGTCTCTTTGACTTTAGATGCTTAAAGAAATTATTTTCATAATTTTGTGATTTTTATTTTATTTTATATAATTATTTATTCACAAATATGGAAAAATACATTTAAATGTTAAAATACACATATTTGTACCTTTAAAAATTTTCAAACATATCTCTGAGTTATTCTCTGTAGTTAGGATGATATTTGTGACAATTAAAATTTTTTTTTTATTTTTCATAATTTTTTTATATTTTTAATTATTTTTAAATTGAGAAAAATGCCTAAAAATTAACTTTTTATTTTAAACTTAATTTTATTTTTCCTAAGTGCCTCTGGTCTCGAAGAACACTCCAAAAAAATTTTCATAATTTTTTTATTGTTATTTTAATTTTCATAATTATTTTAAGCAATTATTATTATTAATTTACAAAAAAAAAATTCAATATTAAAAATAGTTCGGAGGTGATTACCTTTAATTTGGCCCATTTTTATGATTATTTGGATTAATCTTTATTTTTTTCAAATTTTATTAAATTTTATTAATTTTAAATTACAAAAATACATTGAAAATTTTTTAGATCTTACTTTTATTTTCTCTAAAGTTCCCTGACCCTAGTAAACCTATCAATTTTGATTTTATATTTTTCTGATCTTCATGTTATTTTTTATATTGTTTTTAGTTAAGATATTGCCAAATAATTTAAAACTTAGGGTTTTTGGCCATAGAGGTATTCTCTAACTTTGGAAAAAATCTGAAAACACTCTTAAGCTCGCCAAAAACAAGCCCTCAAAATTTCATTTAATTTAGATAATTATTTAATTTTTTATGATTTAATTGCCTCTAGAGTATTTAATTAATTTAAAATAAATATAAGGAAAACATTTTTAATTTTTGGCTCATAGTTTTCTCTTTTGTTCACTGAGCACATGACTATTTTTATTTTATTTTTAGGATTTTTCTACACAAAGATATGAATTAGGTTAAACATAAAGTATCCTATTTTCATATTTATTCACGTTGGCCGCCACCTCAACCTCGAACCCGTCAAAGAACACACGTCGAGCTACGATTGGCTTCACTTTCCACGCCATCTGTTGACTCTACCTATATTTAGCGTACTGCGCTCCCATCCTACTCAATTTTATCCGTCCGTCCGATAAACACGGGTATGGATGACATTTGTTCATCGTCCCCAATCACTCTAAACAGAGAATTGTTCATGTTCTAACCCTAATATCTCGCTTGATACTCAACAAAATCACATGGGGTTTGTTTCTACACTTTCATTTAGGTGAGACAAACCTATCTATACAGTTAGTTGAGAATGAAATACAAAGTTTCTTCATAAAGGTCGAAACTGAGGCAAGATTTAGGGATTTTGAGTTATACCTTAGCCCAAGAGGTGAGACATCGATTGGGTTTGTTCCTGAGCATCGTCTTGAGTCCACAAACCTCATCCAAGTGCTGGTTCGAGCTGCTGTTGGGCCAGGTATGTTCTAGACCAAAAGGTGACTCGGGCTTGGTCTTGAACTATGGGGGAGGGCTCAGGAGAGGGGGATTTTGATTAAGGAAGTGGTTTTTGAGGTATGGTGAAGTTCATGGGATGATTAATTTGAGGTTTTGAGGAGCTTGATTCCAAGACCGAGAAATGCCCTGAATTTCAGCGGTGGAATTGTGTTATGGTGGTGGGAATGAGTGGCTGAGAATGGTGAGATTGAACTTAGGATCACCGTGAGAAGCTCTCGAATCAAATTGGTAGAGTTTTCCCAATGATTTTGATACTCTCCTATTTTGGTTGTGGAGGTGGCCAATTTATAAACTCGACCAAGGGCAGGCTCTGAGCTGTCATTGGCTAGTACAAGTAAGCTTAGGTGGAGGGGAAAACGACATAATTGACTAAATTTGGTGTTTGAGCCGAGGTGGAGGTTCTTGGTTTTGGGTTTTCTGGCAACTAGGTGGCCGGTCAGGCCAGGGGTGGTGGCTTGGGTGGCTAGCTGGCTCAGGGAGGTCAGGAGAATTAATGGTGATAAGCTTGGGGATTGGGAAGGCCGGTTGCTTCGGTTTTGGGTTTAACCAAATTAGGGAGTGGGGTTTGCTTAAATTGAGGGACCATTGGTCTATGGCTCAATGTAGGCTTTGGCTAGGATTGATGTGGTCAGCTCATGTGCTTAGGATGAGGTTGAAGTAATTAAGGTTTAATTAAATCAAAAGATTTGGGGTCAAGTTTGGATTTAGGCTTATAATTGGATTTGGGCTTGGTTTGGTGTGGACTTAAACCAAGTGAAGGCTCAAATGTGTCTTGAAAATTGTCATGATGAACTCAAATATGGATGACAGTTGTGCAACAACTACTGTACCTTAAAGAACTGTGTATTCCTTCCTTTCCTGCATGTGGGACAAGGACCTATGCGTACAATCACTCAATTCAAACTGAATTGTTTTGACTAAGCTGTACCCCGCAGTTTTTTCCTTTTCTGGATCATTCATGTAAAAAATTTTGGCGTTTTTACTTGTCACTTTTATTATTTGAGCCCGTGTTGAATTCTCATGCAATACTATGAAAACATCTCATTAGTGTACCACTGCAAATCTCTAGCACACAACACTAATCATGAATGCCAAATTCAGCCAATCAAGTCCAGCTTCATCACTTGCTTGCTTCGTCAGCACCCCACGTTGATTAAAGTTTTTACAGTCTAATTAAGAAAATTTGAAGCTCACATAAAAGGAATATAGATTTTGATATGAGAAATTGAATATTAGATAGCAAACGATTGCTCTCCATTTATATATTTAGATTAATTGCTTAAACAGGAGTTGGGCAATTGTTATGTTTGGACGTAATTTGTCGCTTCTATGAGTTATGATAGGACCTATCAGGGGTAAATTTTGAGAAAAAATTATGAGAAAAGAGTATCTTTTTTTTTGTTTGATATAAAGAAATAGCTATCAAATAATGTTGTGAGTTTTGCTATATTTTCTAAATGATTTGACTTAACAAACTAGTTGAGTTTGTATTTTCTTTTGACAAAAATAAATGAAAAGGATGACATGTATAATCAAATGATGTTATCTTATTATGTTTTCATTTAGTTTTAAAAAATATTTCTTTAATGTTTTTCATGCTTGAGTTGTATCGTTTCGTTGGTTTAAGCTGAGCATATGAATAAACATATTTTATAGTTTTTTTTTAAATAAATTTACTTGCTTACAAATCAATCATAAGTTGGAAAAACAAGCCAAAAATCTACACTCAAGGGAATTAATGAAACAAATGACAACAATAAGCAATACTAAATTTTAGCATGGAAAATATCTCAAATAGAATTAAAAACAAGGGATCAATATGCCACTTAAACACCTCGACTAATCAATTTAATAAGTAACAAAGTTCTTCTCTATAACACTATTAGAAGAAATCAATAATTAACCATCACCAAATTGGTTGCATACATCAACTTCATCAAGTAAAACAATTTTCTAATCTCATCGAAGCCAACAAGAATAAGCATGAGTGGAAGAAATTTGATCTTTGTTTATATCCGAAGGCAATTTGATCTTTTGTCTCCCTAAAATATCAGCTTTGCCTCTCCCGAAATACAACTTCACCCTTTGTTGTCCTAGCCGCTCTCACGTTAGGTCTAGAGGGATAATTTATCCCCTGTAAAAGAAGAGACTGGTTCCACCCAAGAGACTGTTTTTTAGGATACGTTTGGAATAAAGCCCGATCGTGGATGAGGAAGAAAGAGGCCCTCACGGTAAGAACTGCACCCCTCTGATTTTGTGATGAATATATCGCATGTGCCTCTGTCGTTCTTCGTGCTACTTCGTTTGTAGTGGAATATTGCATTTTGGTTTTTTCTATCTTAATATAGTGAAGGCAACCCACTTCCTATAGTGAAGGCAACCCACTTTCTTTCACGTGGGAGCGACCCACAACAAAGACAACAGCCTAATTCTCTTCAAATTCAATAATCGCAAAGAGAAGATTTATTAAAGCAAATGAAAAAACTTTCAACTAATTAGGTAGAAATCTTACCATTAATAATTTCCCTCATCATCACTTTGTTCGCTGCGCAATTTACCAAGAAGAGATGGCCAATTGCCGGAGAGGAAGGAGTCAATCGAATGTGTTCTGTTTCGTAAAAACTAATGCAAGCTTAAATCTTTTCTTTTAAAAATCTTCCATGCTTATATAAAGCAGTTTAGATTTGTGCTTCTTTAATCTAATTTTGGAATGTGCTTTTGTTCTGTCAAAAAATTTATTTTTTAATACAGGCGATCGATCAAACTTGATTTTTTTCATATTTGGTTCATGCTGCTTGCTCGATTCAGCTAGTGGTTATGTCTTTTTTTTCTTAATATTCAGAAAAATTCAAAAGATCAGTTGAAGAAGTGGTGGGCAGACAGTAATCTGTTCTGACATCACTTGTCACCTCCCAAAAGAGCCCTTAGGGGTGGTGGTTAGCCCAAGACTTAAATATTATTTTTTGGCCCTACACCTAGCCGATGTGAGATTATTTATCCGTGATAGCCGGCTGGCTTGATTGATGGATATTTTTTTAATTTTTTATTGAATTATAAATCCATTGCCGCCGCTTGAAGCAAGGAAATTTGGCCTTTTTATTCCCCTTAAAACACTGTACAGTTTAATCAATTTACTAATTAGTCGATTTATGAAATTGTCTTATTCCTAACGATGCCTTTAACTCATGCCAAATGAGACAGAGCGGATGGAAAAATTTAGGGAAATTTACGTGTCACACACAATTATGATGTATTTACATGTCTTAGAACTAAACTTTCATATTTACATTGTACGTTAGTGCTTTCAATATTTACACAAGAAGATGAATTTTGACTTTTAAAAAATGATAACAATTTTTTTTTTTTGATGTGATGTTGAAGATTTGGATGTTATGCGTGTAAATACGAAAGTTTAGCAATAAGATATGTAAATAAATAAGAATTGTGGACTATGTATATAATTGCCCCAATAATTTAATATTGTGAGCTTTCGCTATATTTTATAAATGAAATATTTAGATAAAAAATTAATTTGGTGTACATCAAAAATATTTCAGCACGAATTCTAAAGAGATTTGACAACCGACATATGAGATGATGTGCCTCCATGGGGCTTGCCAGGGAAGACACCAAAAACTCGTGTCTAGCAGTTGGAGACTACAGACCGGTAAGAAGATAATCTCAAGACAGATAGAACTCGACTATCCTCCTGAAGTTCCTCAGTATAAGACACACACAAACAAAATTAACAATGTTTCTCCAACCAAGTCGGACTACGGGCAATTCTTTCAAGACTCCAGAGTATGGCTGCCGGTCCAAAAGAGTCGGGCTGACACCAACAAAGATTTCTGGATCTATCTGGATGGAAGTGATTTTAGGCTTCCGGCCACAGCCGACCAAAAGATATTTCATGCTCACAACTTGATTTGGTCGGAATTCATTTCCGGCTTCCGGCGGGCGGCAGTCATCTTAGGCTCCCGATCTCATTCGACCGGAAGTCATTTCAGGCTCCTGGTCCCCATCAGGTTGGGTGACGTCTCAAACTCCCGACCCAATCAAGTTAGGTGACATTTGATGCCCACAACTTTATGTATATATATGCTGACCCAAATACTCCCTCTGTTTCTCTTTACTCTAGGGGTACATAATGTAATTACATGCTCCCACTTTATTATATATAGTGAGTTCATTTTATGAATAAATGTTGCACAATTTTAGCGTTCATTACCCAACTATCAGCTCTCTCACTCTTCCTTTCTGATGAGCTCTATTATTTAGGTGTGTCTCCCGGATAAATTTTTAGTTAACATCCTAAAAGGTGCGATGAGCATAGAGTCATGTCGTCAACAAGAAGAGTAGCTCAACGAACACAGAGAGAAGGAGGTCGCCAGAGAGAAAAAACTAACATTGGACACACACAAGAGGACATGGAGGAATGTATGTAGTGAGGGGTGCAAGAGATGAGGACCCAAATCATAGATCAGGTGCCGAGGGTCATCGCGTCCATAGTAGAAGATACAATACTATTATGTCATCTCAAATTTAACACCAGATGCTTTGAATGTCAGACTGCGCCAAACTTACGAGATAAGCGCTCAAATTCTTGTTGTGAAATCAGTCTCACAAGTATTAGTAAACCAAATAAATAAGGAGATTGAGGCCAGAGATGATGTGGTGATGAAATACCTTAACAAAGTTAAGGAGACGATCTAAAGATTTTTGTAGCATCAGATTAAGCACGTTGGAAGAGAAGAAAATTAAGTGGCAGGTATGCTGCCCAGATGCACTCGCTTGGGGAATAGGTACCGCAGATACTCAGCCGACTGGTCATCCAAGAACTAGATATTATGGCGGTAGAAGACAAAGAAACTAAAAGCCAGGTGATAGCCTATGCCAAGCACTTAAAAACAGGTGAAATTGTGCAGAAGGTCACAAATCCTAGGAGGTTTAAATTGGAAGCCGCACAATATTTTTTTATAGAAGGAACACTTCCAAAAATCAACAATGCCATTATATCTGAGGTGTATATGGGACATTGAATCAGAATACATTCTATGGAAGATTTATTCTGGGGAGTGCGGGAGTCACTCCGGGAGAAAGATGTTGGCACACCGGGTCTAGCAATAAAGATATTTCTGGCTAATGTTGCAATAATATGCTGAAACATTTTCTAGGAGGTGCGAATAATACTAAAAAAATGCTATGCTACAACATCAAATGTCCCATAAGCTTTAACCAATCACCAGCCCATGACCTCTCACCGTTTGAGGACTACACATCCTATATGGCCATTCTACAATTTAATGGGCAGCACCAGGTGGATTATTTTTTGAAGTTGATCAAGGCCAAAGCTCTCTCTTGGATCTCTACGGAGGTTGTCCATAACTTTATCTGATTTGATTTCATCTGTCGCTGCGACCTACCATTATTCATCTTTACAGATAACACGACATAGTTCACAAACAAAAAGGTTCAAAATTTTTGATAAAATGAAGTGAAGTAAATGACAAAAGAAAAATCTTCTCTTCCCATTTCTTCAATCAAAAAGGGTGTACAAGGTTATTCTTTGAGCTCATGGATGCCTGTTGAACAAACATTGTTGGACAACGCCAATATGTTCAAAAAAAAGAGAGAAGAAAAAAAAAGAGTGAAAAAGAGAAGATGAGCGTAGATATCCGCAGAACCACGACTGCTTCTAGCTTCATCTCCGCTCGATTGATCAACTTCATCATCTTCGTCTTCAAAATCTACAAAAAGGGTGGCATATTGATTCATGTTTGCCCATTTGGGTTCGACTAGCTCTCCTTTTACAAAGCATTCTATAGCTATGGCCATACCTACTTGGATCTGCTTGAAAATACCTCCACAATATCTTCCTTAGTAATCATTTCAGCCACTTTTTCTTCGAGTTCCTTATTTTGTCTAGAAGAACAATGGCCTACTCATAATTTTGTGCTTTCATTTCCTATGCTTGGGTAGGGTCTTTTAATTTCTTCCTCAGGTGTAAAAGTTTTAGCTCAACTTTTCTCTTTTTCTTTGTCATCGTGGAAACTATTTGGCTGGTTGCATTCCTCTTCAGCACTTTGTAGAAAATTTTCTTCAGCCGGTAGTGACTAAATGACAGGGACAAAGCATTGCATCCATTAGAGGTCTCACACAAGTCGACATAGCCCATTCTCGCCAGCACAAAGTTCGAGCTCTCAAATCGAATCACCTCTGCATGGTAGCTGGGAAGTTCAGGTGACTCCCAAGGAAGAAGATCAGTAAACCTATCCCTTTGAGTATCTACCATGATGTACCACCCAATTGAACTCCTATATACATTACTCTCCCATGCTAGCATGTAACTCCATTTGAAGAGGAGATCCCTTTCCATGACAAAGGGGGAGACGACAGGATCTACCCCGACTGACTTTTTCCCTTTTAGGTCGGAATCAACCCACTCATGGGCTTTGACTTCGGAGCCTTTGCTGCCCCCTGAATTGGATGAATCAACAAAGGAGGCAACTGCTACGCGACGAATGTTTTTTGGCGAACGAGATATGGGACCCCGGACTCCCCCTCTCTTTGGACGATCTAACCAAAACAGTCTCTCCCGGAGAACTTGATTTTTGGGAGCCAGCTAATTCAAGCGAAGTCTCTTGACACACCCCAGAAGTCCCCGTACCTACTCCAATGAGATGAAAATTAGAAAGAGTCAAAGGGAGAGATGGGGAAAGAGACAAACAGTTTTCTTACCAGTGCCAGAAGCTCCCGTAGACCTCATCGATTGCAAAACAGAGTGCCCCTCCCTTGAGGGATTTTAGCCTTGGGCTTCTTTTTAGAGAGCTTCGTTGTTGCCACCTTCACCCTTTTTACTCCCTTGCATCTAATTCTTCCCATAAGCTCTTGGTCATGTCACTGAAAGTTTCGAGTCATAAGACCCTGTCATGATAGTCTGACTAAGAATCTGGAACACTGAACACTCATGCCCTTCGATCATCTCTATGTAGTTCTTGACAGACTCCAACAAGGTCCTCAACATATTTACCTCTTTATTAATATGCCAGATTGAAATCCCCTAGCCTCTTTGATTTGAAGCAACTACAAATTTTGATCGTGAGTCTTTGAACTTGCTCTCAACCCCTATCATATGGAGTCTGGAGTTCGATGAAAAAATGATGTATCCATCATGTCCACCTGAACCCAAGAAATGTGTGAAGATTTTGATAGACCGCAGTATCTCCTCTCGTCAAAGAAAATTCACGAAGGTCATGATTATGGTAATAGAATTTAATGTAACCTGTGTTGGGATGACACCTTAACTGTTAAGCAACCTAAGCTCACTATAGAATGATAGTATCAGTTCACATTTGAATTGGTCCACCTACAAGACCAGGCTCTCTTTAAAACATCCCACATATTTTTCGGTCCTCGCAGCCGGTTGAAGAGTTATGTCCTGCCAAAAAACAAATGATTTCTACAAAGCTTCTATTTGCCTCTCAGAAACAACAATACTTAAGGTGAGTTCAAACAAAGTGCTCAAAGGAATACTTGGGGTCCATGAGCAACATGAAGAATGAAAGAAGAAGAGGAATTCCCTTGGAAAAGAAAGACATAAATGATAAGTGATACACCAAAATAATATACTATTTTAAGTACATATTTTATGTTTATTTTTGGTGATATTACACTTTAAATAAGGGTATTTTCATGTTTTTATTGCAGATATATCTTTTTTAGACATTTGGAGGAAAAATGACAAAATTTGGAGCCAAAACAACTAATTTTGGGATTCTGGCGCATCGTGTGCCAAAATCCAGAAAGCTGGCGCATGATGTGCCAAAAATAACTTTTTACAAATTAAGACGGTCCAAGATGAATTTTGCTCTAATTTCAAAAGGACATTTGTTCTATCACCTCTTGGAGTGATTCAATGCATCTAGACACTTTGAAATGTTCTCTTATGAAGGCATATATCTCTTAGATCAAATGACACATCTTTTGAATTCAAAAGAGTTGACTTTTGTAGGGAACTCTTCGAGAGAATTTTGAATTCTTTTCAAGAGGAGGCAACCAAAAATAAAAAAAGAAAACTTCAAAGAGTTGAGAGGAGTTAGAGGGATACGAGAAAGGGAGAGAGAGAAAGTAGGCGTGAGAGAGAGAGAGAGATAAGAGAAGATTTTCTTCTAGGGTTGTAAAAGGAGATGGAAGGTGAGAGATTTCTTCTTCATTACACTTCTAAGAGAGAATTGAGAGTGATTGTAAAGAGAGAAAAACTTGGAGAGAACTTCTAGGGATTTAATTGGGAAGTATTATGAGATAAGTTATATTTTTATTTTTTTTGTTTTGTAAACTTGTTTTTATATATTAAATATGTGTTTTGTCGGATCCTTCTCATGAATTATGAGTAGTCTTCTTTATCCTTCTCCTTACTTTAAGATATGATTTTGTGAGGAATTGATTTTGTTTTCTACGGTTTTAAATGTTAATAATTTGTGATGATTTGAACTCCGGTCTTCATTTATTTTTTGATCTGGCCAATTGAAATGTTAAAACTTGATGAGAAACATATGTTCTGAAAATGGATATGATTTCTACAACATAGGGAGAATCACAATTGCTTTCAAGGGAGAGTATGTCATCAATGGGATTGGGTGCAAATAGATAGAGAAATACACTTTGTTGGATGCAGAATTGGAGATTTTAAGGTGAAAGATTAAAATTCCCAATTTGATCAAGTTGATTGGAAACTGATGCGAGATTGTTACCCCTCAGTGGTGGGAGTAGTGGGAGCTCTGGAGTGACAGTCGATATCCTTTCAGCCTAACCACAGAATTATGGACCAAACTTTGGATTAATAAATGTTCTTGATAATACTCGGAAGAGGGTAAATAATAGATTGCTCATATTTGACACAAAATAATTTTTATATATATTTTAAAATTATTTCAATTTCTTCACAATAAATACACTAATTGTAAAGGGGAATGATGCTTTCTTAAATTTAAAATTTTTGTCAAAACAAAAGCTTTATTTAATTTTCGTAATTTTCTTTTGAAAGTTTAGTGTTTAGTTTAGTTTAACTTATGTAATCTTACATCTGCATTTTATCTAGCATTCACCTTAGTAGTTAATATTCAAACTTCACACTTTACTTTTATTTTTGTAATTTTAAATTATAAAATAATTTCAAACGCTTACTTAAAGAATTTTCCGACTTCCCTGTGGGATCGATATCTATGACTCCATTATAACCCTTTATTACTTGAGTGATATGTATACTTGCGTTGATTTAAATGAGAATTTAACAATTTTAAAAGAGTTTTAAAAGATAAACTATTTTCATAAAATATATTTTTGATGAAATTATATTACAAATTTATTATATATCTGTCGTATGTAATTTTGTAATATTGAAAAATATTTACAAAATTTACACACTAAATTACCCGCCATCAATAAACTAACTAACAGTCTAGCATGACTTATAGAGTGAGATGGAAGTTGTAACGACATAAGGGCAATAGGGTATTTTTGCTACATTGGAACGTGTAAAAAGAAGTTATATTAGACACACATTACGATGAACCAGAAAATCAACTTACATTAATCTATTTATATCTAAAACAAATATTTACATCTTTATTTTCCCGATTACAACTAGTTAAAAAGAAAGGAAGAATTTTATGAAACTGTCACTTGCGGCCTCAGCTGAGACATATCCCAGCCGAGACAACCACTTTTCCATCATTTCTCCTCCTATCCTAAATTTGGCCACTCTGTTCATTTCAGAATACAATCGGAAGATTGAAACCTTCTCCTAGACGACTGACAGCTCTGCCCAGAGCGATATCAACTGGTCCTAAAGAACAACTTCACGAGCCTGCACCGCGGCTAGTTCTTCCTCCAATTTTTTTAGCTACGCATCCCGAAGCAAAAGGCGATCAACTTCTTCAGCTAGTGGAACCCCGACCTCGCGAAGCTGGAAGTTAATCAAGTTGTATGGCTTTGGCTCGCTAGCACTACCATCATATCGATCACCAAAACGGTCCTCCAAAATGCCCAGAGCCTTCGGTGAACCCTATGTTCGCTACAACACTGGCCTGAGCGGTTTCATGTTCATCCAGAGGCAAAGTTTTAATCCCCTCTCCTTAAGAAAGACCCATCATCATGTTCATGCTGAAGTCGTGAAAGAGCAAGCCCCTTCCCCAGTCTCCTACTTCACCGACAGAAGAAGAGGGGCAGATCGAGAAACATCCGCCGAGAAAGGATCAGGGACGATCCCTTGCTAGTTTGAGTCTGTTGCCTCTGACAGTACTAACACAAAGCCCAGCCCTTGATCTTGTCCCTCTGCCATATGGAAGGGATCGAAGGCGGAGCCTATTGTTATGCCTGCTTATCATCCAGGTGGATCTTTCCCATCGTGGAACGCTTCTTCAAGGGAAAGTCATCCTCTCTCGTCGAAGCCCCCTCAACAAGGCGACCGTTGAATGAATCTAACGATCCCACTTCATTCACCGGTTTGGAAATCTTTGCCTCGAATGCTACAGGCTTGTTAGGTCGTTCATCCTTAAAAGCTGTTTTAGCGCTCCTTCTCATTAATTGAATGCAAGCGCTCGAGCATCCTCACTGAATTTAACTAACTTGGGGAACTGCCCACCCTCAAAGATCGAAACAACAGATGAAGAAGATGAGAGATTAGTTTGAAGAAACACGTGAAAGATGAGTCCTTCCTCTCACGTTCTTTATGGGTTCTAAGACAAAAATTAAGGAATAATCAATGATTGTGCATTTAATAGTCATGAATACAAATAAAACTTTTGAAAAGTAGATTCCTCTGTTCTTATTGCAACTATCACTGTAAAGGAACAAAGAAATCAGAGAACTTAAATATGTATATAAAAAATATGTCACCATGAGTCCTAAAGGATCTGAAAGCCAACAAATGAGATGATGTGGCACCATAAGGCATGCCAGGGACGACACTAAAATATCATGTCTAGACGGCAAAAGACTACGGGTCGAGAGGAAGATAATCCTGATGAATAGAACTTGACTACCCTTCTGAAGTTTGTAGGCAGACTCAGGAGGACAAAACTAACAATGTTTCTCCAACTAGGTCAAGCTACGGGCAATTACCTTGAGACTCCAGACTATGGTTTCCCGGTCCATAAGAGGCGCCCAACTCATAAAAGCCAGGCAGGAACCGACGAAGATTTCTGGGTCTATCGAGCCCATCCAACCGGAAGCCATTTCAGGCTCCCGACTGCATTCAACCGGAAGCCATTTCCGGCTCCCCACTTCATCTGATCAGAAGTTATTTTTAGTAGCTTCCAATCCCAGTCGAAAGTCATCCCAGGCTCCCGACATCTTCCGGTTAGAAGTCATTTCAGGCTCTCAACCCCCGTCAGGCGGGGTGTCATTTCGGGCCCACCATAATTAAGTGATGATATTCATTGTTAAGTACTCCTGACAAAAGGATAGACATATTTATAAATTTTTAAATAAAATTGCTTGCTTAGAAATGAAAAAAAAAACCAAAACAATAAATGCAGCCCATGCTAGAGGACCCAATCCGACGCGATGTGGTCGAGATGGCAGTTATCTTCAAAACAGGGCCTACCTTTGAATATATATACCCCAATACAGTTCCATTTCCATTACTTCATGTTCCCTTCTATTATTTCTTATATATACACGCATATCGCGAGGAATTTTTTAAAGATGGCGTTTTTAAAATTTTTGTAAGTTGAGAGAAAAATTCATAAATTCTATCTAATTATTTCAACTAATGATAACTGACTTACCCAAAACTTTTGAGTTGAGTTATATTTCGTAAAATTTAATTGATATAAATATCATAATTGTTATATTTATTTTATAATAAATATAATAAATGTATAAATATTTAAAATTTTATATTTGAAAACGATTTTCTTTTGNATTACTTCATGTTCCCTTCTATTATTTCTTATATATACACGCATATCGCGAGGAATTTTTTAAAGATGGCGTATTTAAAATTTTTTTAAGTTGAGAGAAAAATTCATAAATTCTATCTAATTATTTCAACTAATGATAACTGACTGACCCAAAACTTTTGAGTTGAGTTATATTTCGTAAAATTTAATTGATATAAATATCATAATTATTATATTTATTTTATAATAAATAAAATAAATGTACAAATATTTAAAATCTTCTATTTAAGTAATTTCTAAATAAATATAATATATTTAAAGTTAATTTACTTGAAAATGATTTTCTTTTAAGTGATATAAAGCTCAAAATTAGTAGTTAATTATATGGGAAAATATGGGGAAATTCATGGTCTCTATGCAGCAGAGCTGTCAAGAAGGCATTAGCACCGGCTGGCTTGCTGGTGGATAATGTTTTTGTCTTTTTTTTTTTTAATTATAAATCAATTGCCGGCGAGAAATGGCTTGTTTTTTTTTCTTTTAATACTGTTTAGCTTAATAAATTTGTCACTTAGTTGATTTATTAAATTTTATCTTAATCCGAACGATGCCTTAAACTCATGCCAAATGTGGCAGAACTGAAGAAAAATTTTATATACATCACCCTAAACTTTCATATATATATATAAGGGAAGGAAGATTGAAGAGCAGGGAATTTTGGGCCGGATTGCCCGCTCTCTCTTATTCACTCACTTTCTCTCTTGTTCAGTTTCAGATCAAGAGTAATAATAACACATACAGGAGAGAAGTGGATTATCAGAAGCCTTGTATAATCACGGAAATAGAGGAGTGAATTTGAATCATCTTGTTCTTATCCTAACAGGACTCTTCCCGGTTACATGTATCTACAAACGGAAAAATTATTTCATACGAGAGTTACATATGGTGTTCGATTTTCATCGCCCATCACAGCAAATTTTTTTTTTTTTTTAATTCAAAATAGGGCATATCATCATACATCTTTGCTGTGATGGTCAGTGAGAATAAGTGTGCATCTCTGCATAAGGTTACGTATGAAATAATTTTTCCTACAAATGAGATCATAGGTCCCAAAAAAAATCAACAATTTAGTTCTTTGGTGTTTTAAACATTTGCATGAAAGATTAGATTTCACTTAAAGAAAGTTATAGCAGTATTTTTTATGTGATATTAATAATTCGAATGTTATTCATGAAATTTTAACTATAAGATTTGAGAATAAATAAGAATTGTGTTCTATGCAAGTAAATGCTCCATTAAATCTAATATTGTGAGTTTTGCTACATTTTATAAATGAATTCATATAAAAATTAATTAATTTGGCCGTTTTTTTTGGTTAAAAAAAAAAAGGATAAACAAATTTAAATTTTTTTTTAATAAATTTACTTATTTATAAACTAAACTATAATTTATTTATTTTTTTTAGTAGAATGTGGCCATTGGGCATAGCCCAAATCCACATCGCTAAAGAACAGATTACAAGTGGGACAGATTACAACTGTATTCACCCTAAAAAAACAAAAAAAACAAAACAAATAAATGTAACGCATGGAAAAAATATGCCCCGCGGATGCCCTTAAGGTGCGGCACCCCCCACCATTTGTACCCTTATGAAGTCTCATAGAAACTAGATATAAATGGAAGTAGATTGGGCTGCTTGAGTATCTTCTCTCTGCCTGCATCCTCTTCTTTAAGGACATTGGGCTTCTGCTCAATTAACAAATGGAGTTTGGAGGAGTCATGAGATCTTATAACCATCTTCTTATTCTTATCTCTATCCTCCTCTTTTCACTTGTTGGAGGAATTACGGCAGTTGCCAGAGGCGGAGAGCTTCGCCGGAAAGACTTTCCCGGCGACTTCATCTTCGGAACAGCCTCCTCAGCTTATCAGGTGTGTTTCAGAGACCGGGGGAGAATTTATCTGTGAAATAATAGCTCATAGTAGGTGAAACAGTTTTTTAAAAAGGCACAACTAAATTGTATCTTAAATTAAAAAAGTAAAATTTAGTGTTATTTCACGTTACAATTTTCTATCTAAAAAATACATCGTATNAGGAGAGCTTCGCCGGAAAGACTTTCCCGGCGACTTCATCTTCGGAACAGCCTCCTCAGCTTATCAGGTGTGACCAGGGGAGAATTTATATCTGTGAAATAATAGCTCATAGTAGGTGAAACAGTTTTTTAAAAAGGCGCAATTAAATTGTATCTTAAATTAAAAAAGTAAAATTTAGTGTGTTTCACGTTACAATTTTCTATCTAAAAAAACATCTTATAATTTTGAATATATATATATATATATATATATATACTTATAGAACTTATATATTTTTAATTACTTCAAGTATGTTATTGTCGAATCGTAGTGGCAAGCTAGCTAATATTGAAACAAATTTTATGTGGAGAAAGTAGGAAAAAATAATGGAGTTTGAATGTGCGCGGAATCCACGCCTAACAATTTTTTCTAAAGTGCAAATTTCGGAGCAATTGGTTGTTGGTTGATCTCATGGTTTTGGACTGATCATGGTTGTAACAGTATGAAGGAGGAGCAAGAGATGGAGGCAGAGGACCCAGTATTTGGGACACCTTCACACATACCCATCCAGGTCTCTCTCTCTCTTCCAATGATTCAATAATTTTTGTCATATATATATATATATCTATTTATTTATCTATATCTATCTAAGTGAGGTTCATTATAAGTCCCCTCAGGTCACGGGTTCGATCTCCCGTGGCGCGGGATTCTCGAATAGTTAGACATATGGTGCAGGCTCTCACCATGAGGCTTTAATGCGCATGAGAAATCAATATTTAAAAATTAAAGTATAGGCGTTGGATATATAATTAAATACAAAGGAATTAAGTGGAAAGCATGTAAATTAAATTTTCCAGGAATATTTAACTAGTATGAATTTTTAATTTTTTATTAAGTTTTTATATACTGAATTCATCCTCAAATTGATGCAGAAAAAATAGCCGACAGAAGCACTGGTGACGTAGCAGTAGATTTCTACCACCGTTACAAGGTACTTCAGCATGATTGCGTCAGGCTAATTCCATCAGCAATTTGGTTGCCATTGCTTTATAGATTAGGTTGTATTAATAACTGATGTATGATCACTTGTACCTCTTAATTACTCTGCTAATAGATAATCTTAACTTGCAGGAGGATGTACGGCTAATGAAGGATTTAGGCTTTGATGCGTTCAGATTGTCGATCTCTTGGTCCAGGATCCTTCCTAGTAAGTTCATGATTTGCTCGAATTTTCCTATTGCCTGCATAATGATAACAATAATATAATCTGAAAGAGTAAGCTTAATATAATTTAAAAGATTTAGTTAAAGTATGTATAAAGAATGAGAATCAAAAAATAATTTTTTTAGATTAGTATAGTCAACATAGGTGGGTGATATATTTGGATAAACTTTTTAATGTATATTGTGAATATATGATCGACTTTAATGATCTTAACATTGTAAATAATAGAAAAAAAAAATTAATTTCTACGTATTAGTAAAATGGAAGTTGAGGAGAATTTAAGAAAAAATAAAGTGTGGAAAATCAGCAGGACCTGATGGTATTCTAATAGAAAGTGTGTAGAGGCTTAGGAGATCTGGACAATTGTTAGCTTACTAAGCATTTCAGTATTAATTTTAAAAGCAAAAAGTTATCCTAAGAGTGGAGAAATAATCAATTGATTCATATTATTAAGAATAAAAAGTATGCATAAGAGTGTTTAAATTATAAAAGAATAAGTTAATTTGTGATACATAAAGTTATGAGACTGAGTAATTGAACATAGATTACGATATGATATACATTTATTGAGAAGTTTGATGGAGAAGTATAAAGTAAGAATGATCTACATATCTTTTTTGCTGATTTAGAAAAAAGTAATGATAAAATTTCTAGAGAAAAATTTTAGAAAATTCTAGAAAAGAGAAGTGTTCATGTTCCTATATTCAAGTTATTGAACATATGTATACTAGATCTATTACTTAAGTTCGAACACAAGGAAGATGGACAAAGTAAGCCATACTCTATAGAAATTTAGCTTATTACCGATGGTCAAATACCGTTTTTAATAAAAATCAAACCGTAGAAAATATATTTACCAATCGTGTACCTACGGTTACTCAACATAGCAAAAACACTTGACATTAATAAAATAACTATCGGATTTATCGACGGTTTATATTTACTGACCGTTATCTGATGTGTTGTGCTCATCGCTATTGATACAAAACCATTGTATATTTAATCGTAACTCGCCCATCGGTTCTTGAACCGACGCATATAGACATTGGAAAAGTTGCACTTCCACCAGAAAAGTGTCGCGCTTCAATCGGTAAAGCGTCACACAACCGTTGGTTAACCTTGATAAATTATCGATGGAAGTTTCCATTACAATCTTGTATGGTCATCGCTTGTTCGATACATTGTCGGAAAGCGTTGAAGGCCTATAGCATCAACAAAAAAAAATTAAAGCCCTCCTTTAGGACTACAAATTACACACCTTATCGTACAAGTACAATGTATATACAGTACAATACAATAATGAAGCTAATTAACACATCAACCATATGTAAAAATTTAAGAAAAACAACTGCATTAAACCAAACGAAATGAAAAATAAAAAAAATTATTCGCAATCAATAAATTGTTTAACATAAACAAGGATTAAAAAAAATAAATTATACTCATCCACCTCTGTATTCTCCTCATCATCACCCTCCTCATCCTTTTGAACTTGTTGCTTCCCTTTCTGTAGTTGGGAACACAACACTGCTTCTCTCTTCTTTTTTATATTCTGCTTCATCTTCGATCTCAGTGCGTCTAGGCGGGTGGCAACCCTGGCATCAACGGCAGCGGCAACCACTTCTTTTCACTTGTTGGAGGAATGATTCATGCAGTCGACCCAAATTAGTGGGATAAAAGATTTTTGTTATGGTTTTTGTTGCATTATTTATCTCCCAATCTTATGATGAGTAGGTTCATATATAAGAAAACATCACGATAAAATGTTAATTCATGATGGTCTTAACGACATTAGCAAATATTGGGTCGTACTTCAATTTTAATTGTGAACTCATTTGTGGCCATAGGTGTATAATAGTATGTAAATAACAAACATATATCATTTTGGGCCCTCATTACTTTTAACTCTCAATCTTTCAAAATCTCTAATCCTCATGCCAACCCTAATCCTTCTTCTTCACGACCTTTTACTACCACTCGTGCTATAATAATGAATGGTGATTTCTTAGAGTTGTGGTATTCTGCTTCTCAGACACATAGAAGTGCATCTCATCATGTGCTACCTACCTGCCCCTCAACATCATCCCTCCTCCTCACGATCAATGCAACAACTTAGGTTATTATTGATGTACTTGTCAATCTTTTGAATCATTATTCTACTTTGTACCATCATCGAGATAAGATTAAAAACACTATCAAATTCAAAAAATTTTAAGGTCTTAAAATATTGCTATTTTAGTTATATGTATCAATAGAGTAGCACTCATAGAGTACCATTGTACCACACATGAACATGATTATTAGAAATTTTAATATCATCTTATGCTCCTTGGAGTAAAGAGGGTTTTATAATATAGTTTTGAAACCTTTTGAAAAATAAATCCATTATATTGTGCTTTAAGAGTCATATTTAAAGTTTTAAAATACTTTAAAATTAATAAGAAATAAATTTTACCATGGAATTATGTATAATGCATGCCAAAATTTATGGTTTATTAGATGAATAAACTAAGACAACAGATGATTTGATATTATTTCACAGATTATACTAAGTTAAACTAACATATGTTTAGAAATGATCTGTGTTGACGCAAAGAAAATGATATGAATATCATATATTTAATAGTTAGATAAATCTTTGTAATGTGTATGCGAATTTCAACGAAACCTTTAAATTTCTTAAAACGGCCTTACTTTAGAGTTATTTTATTAAATACATGAGGATTAAATGAAGGTCGATATACATTAGTTAGACAATAATACTAACCTAATTAATGAACTTAAGTGTGTAAAATGTATTATCAAATTAAATTAACTATTTTTTGTTTCAAGTGATGATGAAAATTTTCAAACAACTGAAGATGTTAATGTTTTTTTCTATCAAAAAGAGTTTAGAAAAGATTATTATGCTTGATTTGCTCAAGGTGAATCATCAAAATACTGTGAAGTCAACACCATAAAAAGTTTTAGAGCCTGAACCTTAGATTAATCTAGTCGAGAAAACTTGTGGTTCTCAAATAAATGGTGTAGATATGTTTGGCATGTACATGTCTAAAATTTAGGAATCACCAAATTTAGAAGCAATAAATTTTAATAATTTAACTTTAAATGTTGATGAACATTTAAGGCATGACTGCAGTTATTATTCAAAAGTATTAGCAGTTGCCTTGTTGTTCAATTAAAAAGTTGAAATTAATGTCAGAAAAATTTGTCATGAATGCAATGTTTCCATCATTAAGTCTACATTTAAAGGATAAAAGACTAATTGATGACATGCCTATATATCTAAAAAAGGAAAGATAGATGAAAAGCTTTGCCTCAAGGCTAAGAAAATTAATGCATGCTAAAAGTAATTATATGTTGTTCTACTAATAGTTGATCAACATTTTAGAATGTTCAAAGTATTAACACCCTCTACAAGCATAAAAAAAATTCATGTAGTCAACAAAAGAATGTTCTTTACATGGTACTCTATTATTTACTTTTNCTATCATATGGAGTCTGGAGTTCGATGAAAAAATGATGTATCCATCATGTCCACCTGAACCCAAGAAATGTGTGAAGATTTTGATAGACCGCAGTATCTCCTCTCGTCAAAGAAAATTCACGAAGGTCATGATTATGGTAATAGAATTTAATGTAACCTGTGTTGGGATGACACCTTAACTGTTAAGCAACCTAAGCTCACTATAGAATGATAGTATCAGTTCACATTTGAATTGGTCCACCTACAAGACCAGGCTCTCTTTAAAACATCCCACATATTTTTCGGTCCTCGCAGCCGGTTGAAGAGTTATGTCCTGCCAAAAAACAAATGATTTCTACAAAGCTTCTATTTGCCTCTCAGAAACAACAATACTTAAGGTGAGTTCAAACAAAGTGCTCAAAGGAATACTTGGGGTCCATGAGCAACATGAAGAATGAAAGAAGAAGAGGAATTCCCTTGGAAAAGAAAGACATAAATGATAAGTGATACACCAAAATAATATACTATTTTAAGTACATATTTTATGTTTATTTTTGGTGATATTACACTTTAAATAAGGGTATTTTCATGTTTTTATTGCAGATATATCTTTTTTAGACATTTGGAGGAAAAATGACAAAATTTGGAGCCAAAACAACTAATTTTGGGATTCTGGCGCATCGTGTGCCAAAATCCAGAAAGCTGGCGCATGATGTGCCAAAAATAACTTTTTACAAATTAAGACGGTCCAAGATGAATTTTGCTCTAATTTCAAAAGGACATTTGTTCTATCACCTCTTGGAGTGATTCAATGCATCTAGACACTTTGAAATGTTCTCTTATGAAGGCATATATCTCTTAGATCAAATGACACATCTTTTGAATTCAAAAGAGTTGACTTTTGTAGGGAACTCTTCGAGAGAATTTTGAATTCTTTTCAAGAGGAGGCAACCAAAAATAAAAAAAGAAAACTTCAAAGAGTTGAGAGGAGTTAGAGGGATACGAGAAAGGGAGAGAGAGAAAGTAGGCGTGAGAGAGAGAGAGAGATAAGAGAAGATTTTCTTCTAGGGTTGTAAAAGGAGATGGAAGGTGAGAGATTTCTTCTTCATTACACTTCTAAGAGAGAATTGAGAGTGATTGTAAAGAGAGAAAAACTTGGAGAGAACTTCTAGGGATTTAATTGGGAAGTATTATGAGATAAGTTATATTTTTATTTTTTTTGTTTTGTAAACTTGTTTTTATATATTAAATATGTGTTTTGTCGGATCCTTCTCATGAATTATGAGTAGTCTTCTTTATCCTTCTCCTTACTTTAAGATATGATTTTGTGAGGAATTGATTTTGTTTTCTACGGTTTTAAATGTTAATAATTTGTGATGATTTGAACTCCGGTCTTCATTTATTTTTTGATCTGGCCAATTGAAATGTTAAAACTTGATGAGAAACATATGTTCTGAAAATGGATATGATTTCTACAACATAGGGAGAATCACAATTGCTTTCAAGGGAGAGTATGTCATCAATGGGATTGGGTGCAAATAGATAGAGAAATACACTTTGTTGGATGCAGAATTGGAGATTTTAAGGTGAAAGATTAAAATTCCCAATTTGATCAAGTTGATTGGAAACTGATGCGAGATTGTTACCCCTCAGTGGTGGGAGTAGTGGGAGCTCTGGAGTGACAGTCGATATCCTTTCAGCCTAACCACAGAATTATGGACCAAACTTTGGATTAATAAATGTTCTTGATAATACTCGGAAGAGGGTAAATAATAGATTGCTCATATTTGACACAAAATAATTTTTATATATATTTTAAAATTATTTCAATTTCTTCACAATAAATACACTAATTGTAAAGGGGAATGATGCTTTCTTAAATTTAAAATTTTTGTCAAAACAAAAGCTTTATTTAATTTTCGTAATTTTCTTTTGAAAGTTTAGTGTTTAGTTTAGTTTAACTTATGTAATCTTACATCTGCATTTTATCTAGCATTCACCTTAGTAGTTAATATTCAAACTTCACACTTTACTTTTATTTTTGTAATTTTAAATTATAAAATAATTTCAAACGCTTACTTAAAGAATTTTCCGACTTCCCTGTGGGATCGATATCTATGACTCCATTATAACCCTTTATTACTTGAGTGATATGTATACTTGCGTTGATTTAAATGAGAATTTAACAATTTTAAAAGAGTTTTAAAAGATAAACTATTTTCATAAAATATATTTTTGATGAAATTATATTACAAATTTATTATATATCTGTCGTATGTAATTTTGTAATATTGAAAAATATTTACAAAATTTACACACTAAATTACCCGCCATCAATAAACTAACTAACAGTCTAGCATGACTTATAGAGTGAGATGGAAGTTGTAACGACATAAGGGCAATAGGGTATTTTTGCTACATTGGAACGTGTAAAAAGAAGTTATATTAGACACACATTACGATGAACCAGAAAATCAACTTACATTAATCTATTTATATCTAAAACAAATATTTACATCTTTATTTTCCCGATTACAACTAGTTAAAAAGAAAGGAAGAATTTTATGAAACTGTCACTTGCGGCCTCAGCTGAGACATATCCCAGCCGAGACAACCACTTTTCCATCATTTCTCCTCCTATCCTAAATTTGGCCACTCTGTTCATTTCAGAATACAATCGGAAGATTGAAACCTTCTCCTAGACGACTGACAGCTCTGCCCAGAGCGATATCAACTGGTCCTAAAGAACAACTTCACGAGCCTGCACCGCGGCTAGTTCTTCCTCCAATTTTTTTAGCTACGCATCCCGAAGCAAAAGGCGATCAACTTCTTCAGCTAGTGGAACCCCGACCTCGCGAAGCTGGAAGTTAATCAAGTTGTATGGCTTTGGCTCGCTAGCACTACCATCATATCGATCACCAAAACGGTCCTCCAAAATGCCCAGAGCCTTCGGTGAACCCTATGTTCGCTACAACACTGGCCTGAGCGGTTTCATGTTCATCCAGAGGCAAAGTTTTAATCCCCTCTCCTTAAGAAAGACCCATCATCATGTTCATGCTGAAGTCGTGAAAGAGCAAGCCCCTTCCCCAGTCTCCTACTTCACCGACAGAAGAAGAGGGGCAGATCGAGAAACATCCGCCGAGAAAGGATCAGGGACGATCCCTTGCTAGTTTGAGTCTGTTGCCTCTGACAGTACTAACACAAAGCCCAGCCCTTGATCTTGTCCCTCTGCCATATGGAAGGGATCGAAGGCGGAGCCTATTGTTATGCCTGCTTATCATCCAGGTGGATCTTTCCCATCGTGGAACGCTTCTTCAAGGGAAAGTCATCCTCTCTCGTCGAAGCCCCCTCAACAAGGCGACCGTTGAATGAATCTAACGATCCCACTTCATTCACCGGTTTGGAAATCTTTGCCTCGAATGCTACAGGCTTGTTAGGTCGTTCATCCTTAAAAGCTGTTTTAGCGCTCCTTCTCATTAATTGAATGCAATCGCTCGAGCATCCTCACTGAATTTAACTAACTTGGGGAACTGCCCACCCTCAAAGATCGAAACAACAGATGAAGAAGATGAGAGATTAGTTTGAAGAAACACGTGAAAGATGAGTCCTTCCTCTCACGTTCTTTATGGGTTCTAAGACAAAAATTAAGGAATAATCAATGATTGTGCATTTAATAGTCATGAATACAAATAAAACTTTTGAAAAGTAGATTCCTCTGTTCTTATTGCAACTATCACTGTAAAGGAACAAAGAAATCAGAGAACTTAAATATGTATATAAAAAATATGTCACCATGAGTCCTAAAGGATCTGAAAGCCAACAAATGAGATGATGTGGCACCATAAGGCATGCCAGGGACGACACTAAAATATCATGTCTAGACGGCAAAAGACTACGGGTCGAGAGGAAGATAATCCTGATGAATAGAACTTGACTACCCTTCTGAAGTTTGTAGGCAGACTCAGGAGGACAAAACTAACAATGTTTCTCCAACTAGGTCAAGCTACGGGCAATTACCTTGAGACTCCAGACTATGGTTTCCCGGTCCATAAGAGGCGCCCAACTCATAAAAGCCAGGCAGGAACCGACGAAGATTTCTGGGTCTATCGAGCCCATCCAACCGGAAGCCATTTCAGGCTCCCGACTGCATTCAACCGGAAGCCATTTCCGGCTCCCCACTTCATCTGATCAGAAGTTATTTTTAGTAGCTTCCAATCCCAGTCGAAAGTCATCCCAGGCTCCCGACATCTTCCGGTTAGAAGTCATTTCAGGCTCTCAACCCCCGTCAGGCGGGGTGTCATTTCGGGCCCACCATAATTAAGTGATGATATTCATTGTTAAGTACTCCTGACAAAAGGATAGACATATTTATAAATTTTTAAATAAAATTGCTTGCTTAGAAATGAAAAAAAAAACCAAAACAATAAATGCAGCCCATGCTAGAGGACCCAATCCGACGCGATGTGGTCGAGATGGCAGTTATCTTCAAAACAGGGCCTACCTTTGAATATATATACCCCAATACAGTTCCATTTCCATTACTTCATGTTCCCTTCTATTATTTCTTATATATACACGCATATCGCGAGGAATTTTTTAAAGATGGCGTATTTAAAATTTTTTTAAGTTGAGAGAAAAATTCATAAATTCTATCTAATTATTTCAACTAATGATAACTGACTGACCCAAAACTTTTGAGTTGAGTTATATTTCGTAAAATTTAATTGATATAAATATCATAATTATTATATTTATTTTATAATAAATAAAATAAATGTACAAATATTTAAAATCTTCTATTTAAGTAATTTCTAAATAAATATAATATATTTAAAGTTAATTTACTTGAAAATGATTTTCTTTTAAGTGATATAAAGCTCAAAATTAGTAGTTAATTATATGGGAAAATATGGGGAAATTCATGGTCTCTATGCAGCAGAGCTGTCAAGAAGGCATTAGCACCGGCTGGCTTGCTGGTGGATAATGTTTTTGTCTTTTTTTTTTTTAATTATAAATCAATTGCCGGCGAGAAATGGCTTGTTTTTTTTTCTTTTAATACTGTATAGCTTAATAAATTTGTCACTTAGTTGATTTATTAAATTTTATCTTAATCCGAACGATGCCTTAAACTCATGCCAAATGAGGCAGAACTGAAGAAAATATTTATATACCTTACCCGAAACTTTCATATATATATTAAGGGAAGGAAGATTGAAGAGCAGGGATTTTTGGGCCGGATTGCCCTCTTTATTTCTCTCTTTACCTCTCTCTTCTGTTTCAGATCAAAAGTAATAATAACGCATACAGGAGAGATCGGAAGAAAGAGCTTCCCTCTTATAATCTCAGAAATAGAAGAGAGTATCACATGAGTACTCCAACGCAGTGTTTGGAGTCTAATGGTGGGACGCCACGTGTCAAGTGGGCCCTATCATAATACACTGGCATTGGCAGGTGTTAAAAACGGTGAAACCCACTTGACACGTATGCATTAGAAGTTGATCTAATATTTTTTTCAAAAGTAGATGAGTGAATTTGAATCATCTTTTTCTTATCCTAACAGGTATTTTCCAGGTTACATGTATCTGCAAACGACACGGGATCATACGTCCCAAAAAAAATCAACCACGTAGCTCTTTGGTGTTTTAAATATTTGCATGAAAGATTAGATTTCACTTAAAAAAAAAGTTATAGTAGTATTTTTTTATGTGATATTAATAATTTGAATGTTATTCATGTAAATATGAAATTTTAACCATAAGATTTGTAAATAAATAAGAATTGTGTCCTGTGAAAGTAAATGCTCCATTAATTTAATATTGTGAGTTTTGCTACATTTTATAAACGAATTCATATAAAAATTAATTAATTTGGCCGGTTTTTTTGGTTCAAAAAAAAAAGGATAAACAAATTTATAATTTTTTTTAATAAATTTACTTATTTATAAACTAAACTATAATTTATTTATTTATTTTTTAGTAGAATGTGGCCATTGGGCATAGCCCAAATCCACATCGCTAAAGAACAGATTACAAGTGGGACAGATTACATCTGTATTCCAAACAAAAAAACAAAAAAAACAAAAAACAAAAAAAAAACAAAACAAATAAATGTAACGCATGGAAAAAATATGCCCCGCGGATGCCCTTAAGGTGCGGCACCCCCCACCATTTGTACCCTCATAGAAACTAGATATAACTGGAAGTAGATTGGGCTGCTTTAGTATNTATATATATATATATATATATATATATATATATATATATATATATATATATATATATATAATTACTTCAAATATGTTATTGTCGAATCGTAGTAGCAAGCTAGCTAATATTGAAACAAATTTTATGTGGAGAAAGTAGGAAAATTTAATGGAGCCTGAATGTGCGCGGGCTTCACACCTAATAATTTTTTCTAAAGCGTGCAAACTTCGGAGAAATTGGTTGTTGGCTGATCTCATGGTTTTGGACTGATCATGATTGTAACAGTATGAAGGAGAAGCAAGAGCTGGAGGCAGAGGACCCAGTATTTGGGACACCTTCACACATACCCATCCAGGTCTCTCTCTCTCTTCCTATGATTCAATAATTTTTATGATAAATATATATATATATATATCATTATCTATATCTATCTAAGTGAAGTTTATTGTAAGTCCCATCAGGTCACGGGTTCGATCCCCCGTGGCACGGGGTTCTTGAATAGTTAAACAGATGGCGTGGGCTCTCATCATGGAGCTTTGATGTGCATGAGAAATCGATATTTTGGCCTCGCCAAAAATCGATTTTGAATATATATATATATATATATATATATTAAATTATAGGCGTTAGATATATAATTAAATACAAAGGAATTAAGTGGTATGCATGTAAATTAAATTTTTCAGGAATATTTAACTAGTATGAATTTTTAATTTTTTATAAGTTTTTGATATACTGAACTCATCCTCAAATGGATGCAGAAAAAATAGCCGACAGAAGCACTGGTGACGTAGCCGTAGATTTCTACCATCGTTACAAGGTACTTCAGCATGATTGCGTCAANCTTACATTGTAGCTCATCATTTAATACTAGCTCATGCGACATCAGTCAGACTCTATAGACAGAAATATCAGGCAAGACAAATACTGCATCTTGCAAGAAAAAGTTACACACAAATGTATGTATGCATGTATCATATATACATATGTACACATAGATGTATATATGTATATATGTATATACATACACATATATGTATACGTATACACGTATACATGCTGCTGATATGTTGTTTCTGCAGGCATATCAGAAAGGTGAAATAGGCATAACTCAAGTTACTTACTGGATGGTACCTTATTCCAACTCCAAGGCCGACAAAGCAGCGGCAAGCAGAGGATTAGATTTCATGTTTGGTTGGTAAGTTTTCATACATATTACTCTATTCCTATGTATTTATTCATTTTGATTTTTCTATTGCTCATCACTTTAAAATTAGTAAGATTATTATAATGATTTTGATAGGTTTATGAATCCTTTAATTCGAGGAGATTACCCAAGTACCATGAGGAAACATGTCGGCTATCGGCTACCAAAATTTACAGCAGAGCAGAGCAAGATGGTCAATGGGTCATTTGATTTCATTGGGCTGAATTACTACACAGCTATTTATGCTAACCATAAGCTGTATGCTAAAGGATTGAACCCCGGCTATGACAGCGATAGGAATGTTAATCTTACATGTAGGCTTGTGTTCATCCTCACATAAATTTTTCTAAGTGAATATATTCACATTTAAGTTTTAGAAAAGTTTCTTATATCCATATATGTTAACATATATTTAAAGCAATTAGTATACTAAAAGTTAATATGACTTCATTTAAATCAATAAAATTAGTATTAGAGTCCTCATATCATATTTAGCATTCATCTATACCATGCTCATATATCAAATATTTCACATCTGACTTAGAAATGAAACTTTTACACAAAATAACATAAATGGGTCAAATAGATAATGTAATGATGAAATTGTCACACCTTGAGTCTGGAAAACAGTGCACCATGACAACAGAAGACCTTAGAAATAAATAAGTAAAACCTTATTTTACATGAGAAAATTTTTCACAAGCACTTATAAATAATATATATTAGCATAAACAAAATAAAAATAACTTTATGTTAAATAAATAAAATTTTTTGTTTGAAAAAACACATCATTGTGACAATAGCATTTGAAGTGCCACTAATTTAAATGTGAATCTACTTTGAAAGTATTGCATTTTTTAATTTTTTTCTAAGGGCTTAGTATTCTAACTAATGTTGAGTTAAACGTTTTGCTTATCATAATGCAGCCTATCGTGAAGGCATTCCCATTGGTCCACAGGTACCTAAAATTTTTTCCATATTTAGCTTTGCCAAATAACAGAGAATCATGATTTACAACTGAACAATTTTTTTTTTGAATTATATTTTAGGCAGGATCAAGTTGGCTCTACATCTACCCAAGAGGGGTCTNTCATCATTAATATTTCATAAACTAATAAGGACTATAATAATCTTAATGTATTATTTTACTAGCTTTGATTGAAGAACCAAAACTCTTTTGACATGATGGAATGCTTACTCATTATAAGCATAAGAAACAAAACTTTCAAATGAAGGCGATTGTTGAGTAGGTAAGTACAATTTTTCGGGTTATGTTATATTGCTTGGATGGAGTTTATATGTGAAATTAGCATGCTCATATTGCATAGAGCTTATCAAAGCATTCATATTTTTGAATGATGGTTGAGCAAACTTATTAACTGTCATTAATAATTTTAACCAATACATCAACTTTATTTGTGACGAAAGAATAAATTCAAAAGATGAATACTTAAATTGGATGCTTCTACATCATGACATCCTTGAGAGGATATTCTATTTGACCTTAACAAATTCTGTGAAATATACTAAGACAATATACATATGAGAGGGCTATATTCTCAAAATATGAAGGGGAAGGTGCAACACATTATGAATTTGAACTAAAAATAATGTTGGATGCTATCGAGGGACTAATTAAAAATTGAGTGTATGGCTTTCGTGGTTTTGGTAAAGGTAAAGCATTTGAGAGGGTCCCATCAAAATCATAGGGACTTGTAAGAATAAAATTTGGTGGGGCAATTAATCATGAAAGAGGAGGTTGAATAGATTGTACGCTCAATGGTTGTAGAATTATAACAACATTATGCTTTAGGTGGTAGAGCTTGTGGAGTGAAGAAAGATGCTCAGGATCAAAGAGAGATAGGATGATGAAGATGATGACGACAATGAAAAGAAGAATGAATAGATTTCCGCATCCTTTATTTGATTCATATTGAAGTGGCCGGTGTTCTATGCAGATGATATTTTATATGTAGATTGCTAATTGGTTTATGTTTTTATGCTTAATGTATTTAGTTTGTTTATTCATATAAGACTATTGCATGAGTGTCATCTTATGTAGTTTAGTTGTAGTGATATTGTAGCATTGGTTTGTTTGACATTAAATTTTTTGTCATGGATTTTCAATTGCTAAAGGTCACAAAATAACATTTGCTATCCAATATAGCGCTACATACAAATATTCATTGATCATTTGCCAACAGGTCGATCGTCGATTATTCTCATGATTAGTGTGATTGCATTGTTCCGATAGGGTTTTGATTACATTTTATTGACCATTTAGTTGTGGTCATAAATATAGTTTGTAACTATGAAAATAACGACCATTTGAGCGACCGCCCAAGTGGCAACTAATATCAAGTTGCTTTAAAAAATTAATAGTTTTGCAACAAACTAATCAGTAAAAAAACTATAATATTATTAGAGAAAATGGGAATAAATCATTAAAAGCAATGACTCATATAACATCTAAATAGCTAGAAATGGCTTCTTTTTTTAATTTGAGGAAAAACTCCCTATCAGGACTATAATACATAAGTATCCACCAAATTACATGTTCTATACTCCAATATTTTTGTACGAAACCTCCAATGGGGGAGATTATTAGGTAAATATAACTCACAAACTCTTAGAATTTTACCATTATTAATTACAAGGATAAGTACACCATGATTAACCATAATTTCTCTTATTTTCTGAGCCAATTCACAGATGGAAGCTTGAGCGGTGGAGTAAATAAGGAAGGTGTGAAGTATTACAATAATCTCATCGATGAGCTAGTAGCCAACGGTACAGATTCAACCATCACAAATTATCAAATGTACTTAATTTCTTGAGTTAATCACCTGCCCTTCCCTTTCTATTACTAGACATAAAGCCATTTGTGACGCTCTTCCACTGGGACACTCCCCAAGCTTTGGAAGACAAATATGGAGGTTTCTTATCCCCACAAATTGTGTAAGTACATGCTCATAAATTATTTTTCTTACATTTGGGAGAATGCCTACAATACTAAAATCCAAATGCCAAAAGAAAGAGACTGCCAAAAACAATCAAGCACTCACTATATAAATTATAACTTGTTAGGGATGATTTTGCAAATTTTGCCGATGTTTGCTTTCGAGAGTTCGGTGATCGAGTGAAGCATTGGATCACTTTGAA